>CDEZ01021858.1:0-15827 GCA_000826365.1 Acanthamoeba royreba | reverse complement strand
ACACAACCCACACCGATCAGTTCGGGACAATCGCGGCCGATGCCTGTTCCACTTTCGCCCTTCTCTGGCGTCAACATGTGCGGTACGGTGGACCGGTGAAAGCTACAATTTGTGGGTTTCGCTGCTTGTCTTATCAGGCCTCAATCCTCTCTCTAGTGTCTCCTTCGGGTCCCGTGCCAACCGGGCAGGAACGAGTGGCTACTGTCTTTAATTGGACTCATGGCGGCAAGAACGTCGCGGTTACGGGTATGAAATCAGAGGCTGTTAGCCTCATAGCTTCGCATCCCAAGCCAGGTCATTCACTTACGCTGCCGGTATGCAGGAACATGGGCCAACTGGCAGGAGGTGTTCCCTCTCAACCGCAGTGAGCATGACTTCACTGCTATATTAGAACTGCCTCCTGGTGTTCATCAGTACGAACAGGATCCCCTTCGACACAATAGCATCACGCTAAAATCTATCCCACAGATATAAGTTCATTGTAGACGGCAAGTGGAAGCACGCACCAGAGCAACCAGTTGCCACCGACTCACGAGGAAACCTCAATAACTGTATGGAGATCAAGGAATTCCGATTAGGCCAATCTGGAAAGAACAATCCTCTCGGTGCGAGAAGTCCCCATAAACAAAACTGCGCCTTCTTTTCTGATGTAACTGGTTCAGGACGAGGATCGCCGCCAGGAAGTTACACTCAAGAAATCCCCGAGCTCATCAAGTTTAACGACATGTTCGACGAACCGCAGGATTCCACACCTGGGTACCTTTAACGCATGATGGCCTTAGTGAGCTGCTCAAGCCGCTGATACTCCTTTGTAGGCAAAGGAAAAAGCCGGACGAGCCGCCCGTTTTGCCTCCACACCTACTCGGAACACGATCAGTGCTTAACACTACGACTGGTACGTCATTTTAAACACTTATTGAAGCGCTTGTATCTCACGTTTTTGCTACAGATGATCCAACGGTTCTGCCGCTCCCTAACCATGTAATGCTAAACCACCTTTACTTCAAGAAATATGAAGATGTTCTGTCCAAGCGAGATGTGCTCATCCTAGGCACCACTCAACGATACAGAGTACGATCTATCACGGTTAAGTACTCTGTTATCGTGTAAGCCCAGCTAACTTTAAAGCCAGGAGAAATTCGTGACCACTGTCTTCTACAAGGCCGCACCGTCACTGAATGATGTAAATAACACTACCACCGCGACATCAACCAGCGCGGCGCCACCCAATCTCAACGCTGCAGCCTTGTCAGAAGCAGGCCGCTCAAATCAGCAGCCCGAAGGAGCTAGCGGTGCTAGCAAGCCGGTGGCCCGCCAGCTAATTTTCTCCCCTCGCGGCGATGATTCAGGCGGTTCCTTCCCCTCCTCTATGCCGCCACCCACAAGCACATCCACAACTACTACATCGAATGACATCGCACGGACGAACCATCCGACAATGGCGTTAACAATGGATCGGGGCAGCACTCCCGCAGTACCGGACCACAATCCCGAAACGCCCGCGGCCAAGCCAATCAACATCATCGCTAAGCGTCGTCTCAGTGTGACCGGAGACGGCAGCGTGCTGAGCCGAAGTCCTGTGCAGGAGGAAGGAGACGACATCACCTTTGCCGACTACTCTCTGCGCCACAACATGGGTTGATCAACCCTTTTCCTCTTTAGGTTCTCTCTTCGAAGAATCTTTTGTGTAAAGCATTGGAGGTGGCCACATCCATTTGGTCCGGTTACCGTTGAAACCGAACGTGAGCCATCATTCTTCATCGACAGATGCAGACTCATATATATATATGGTGACAATCCTTGGGCATCCGTTCGGGGGAGAGGGATCTTTGTCGTGATGGCAGAAAGCAGTTGAGGATGCTCTCTCACTCTTCCTGTTGCCTAGCTGCGCTTGTCCCAAGGGTACGCGCCCATTGAAGAACTTTGAGATGCCTCCTTCCTTCTTTTTCAACTACTAGGCAATTCTTCTCATCCCAAGTTTTACCTGCGCAATCCATACAACCACACGCAAAGAAAGCAATAAACCAAACGTTTGGGAAATCTTTTTCAACTTGACAAAATTCTGAACTCCGAAAACAAGAGGACAGGAGTGCGGACCGGAGGCTGCGCACCTGTACGAAGATGGAAGCAAAGGGCGAAGCGCGGTTTCGGAAGGCAAAGAGGAAGTCGCTGAGCGAACCAGCCTCCTCTGCGACACCTCGGGCTCCGACCGGCGAGGATGACAAATCTGCGGCTCCGGCCGCGCGGCGGCTGCTGCGCGGCAAGCGCAAGGCGGGCAGGCAGGAGGCCGCCGGCGCCGCCGACGTGAAACCGCAACAACAAAAGAAGGCGGCTGCACAGAAGGAGAAGAAGAAAGCAGCCGCGACGCAGCCGCAGCCACAACAGCAGAAGAAGAGGAAGAAGGGAGACGCCGCAGCTCAACAAAAAGGCGGGAAGCCGGCCGCCCAAGCGAAGGAAGACCCTTCCGCAGCCTTGCGGCCTCTCTACGTCAGTTTTTATCGTTCCCTCACTGGCATGAGCACTTCGGGTACAACTTTATACTTTTTAAAGATAATAATAATAATAATAATAATAATAATAATAATAATAATAATAATAATAATATGAAATAATAATAATAATATGAAATAATAAATTTAAGTAATTGAACAAATTTGCCTAATTTGCTTGAATTCAAAAATAAATAAATAAATATGCTGCCACTGAGGCTTCCTCTACACCAGAACCACCGCGCCCAAAGCTGGTGAAGTTCCACTCCACAACCAAGATCACCGAAGAGAAAGAAGTGACGGTGAAGCCGGCCCACAAGAAGCAGAAGCAGGAGGTGGAGGAGGTCATGACTCCCGAGCTGAGGAAGAGCAAGAAGCTCTCTGATCTGATCGCGAACATCAAAGGCGAACGAGTTCAGAAGACTGATACAGGTAAGCGCCAGGTCAAGCGAAGACGGACTGAGGAAGCCGCGACCGTGGCGAAGATCTGTGAGGATGAAGAAGAACAAGAATCAACACAAACTCTTGCCGACGATAGCGAAGAGCCAAACTGGCTATCAATGATCTCTCTTTACATGGAGGGCAAGTCCGACATTCCCCACACGTTACATAACGAGGTAAAGTGCCTGGGTGCACTAGCGGCTTCGTCCTTAGTGCGGTACTCAAAGAGACTGTGCCTGTGCTGGTGATCAGAGAGTGCGTCGGGAGATAGCGTGGCCCACAGAAAAACCGGTGCTTCCAAAGATAGAGCTCGAAGCACGACAGCTATTCCAGAAACATGGCTGGGGCCACTGGCACTCACTGACATTGTCGCCAGCTCTGAGCAAGGCAGTCAATCACCTTGTCGCAGCTGAGGCCATGACGATGCGACAACTTAGTTCTTACTACCAATGGTACTCTCCTCAGACAATGATTGTGAAAGTGTTCACTGACAAGTGCGCGCTAGGACGCTCACCCAAAAGTCCATATCACGACATTCTCTTCTTATGCGCAAGGGTATGCTGTTCAGTTCCGTGTAGAGAACCCGCCTATGTTGACATCCATATCTTTCCCCTGGCAGCCCGTGCACTTGCTGCTCAGTATGCAAAGGGCAAGTCTATTGCGGAGCTCGTACTGGAAACCGATTTTCCGCCAGTGGTGCGTTCTCGCTTAGCTGCTACTGTTGGTTCTACATCTGGACACAGAGTGATATTAAGATCTCGCGTACTCAATGTAGGCCATGTTTCGAGCGATTCTTTCTGTTCGAGGAGCAAGCAAGGCACAAATTAAGCAAGCTTTGGCTGGAACAGGCGACCTCGGAAAGAGGTAACACCGGTGTTGTTTTTCTCCAGCCTGATCATGCTGACATATGAATTCAGGGATATGCAGGAGCTGGCTAGGGCGCGAGAGCTAGACTCTATCACAGTTGCTCAAGAAGGTCAGCTTCAGTACGCAAATTTATTTGAAGAGGACATTGAACGCTTCCTCCAGTCGCATAATATACGATACAAGCGGCAAACGGAGCTCCATGAAGGTGCGCATGACCTTGCTGTAAATACCAGTACACTGACTTTCTATGATGAAACGGCCTCGCACAGAGCAAAAAACACTCTTCAGCAATGTCTTCAACACACCTGGTACACAAAACGCCCTGCATTGCTGACAATAATCTCGCCAACTGAATATCGAAAACATTAGACTTTTTGTTGTTGGACGAGGTCTACATCAATGGTCATCGTGTGACCTGGATCGATGCGAAGAACTTTTATGGAGCATCGGATGTCCCTGTACGAACTTCTTGTTTGCCCATGTTGTATGTTGACCTTTGACAGCGCGTGTCACCTTACAGTTTCAGCGCCAATCCATGAGCAAGCAAGCTCAGCGCTATGTGGATTCTTGGGGTCCTGGCGCGATTGCCTTTGCGTTGGTACGTTCCACTCAAGCACGCTCTGGTAACCCAATGTATACTCATATACTCGTGATATGATGCAGAGCTATTGCTCCGATCTTAGTGTAGGTCCGAGCGTCATCAAACTTGATGCATCGACACTCTTACGACCTGAACTGCAGCTAGCGGTCGAGCCAGCTACCACTACGACTTGAGGAAAAGAAGGAAACAGCGTTTATCTCCGAAGCTGGAGCGTGATATCTGCCATGAGCACCGTCATCAAGCGCCGAGGCTGGTGCTGTACCAACAGGCGCTAACTAAATGCAGAGTTAGTGATGTGCCTTGGCATTCACGTTGCATAGCAATGGCGAAAAGCATTTCGTCCTTTTTCGTTTTCTTTGTCGTTTTCATTCTTTTGTGTCTCCGAGCGACGCCAGGTTTTGATTTTCTTTTCTATTTTTTCAATCAAATCAGCATTATTATTTTTGGGCATTCTGGATTCTTCCCATCTCAAACCCCCTTTTACGTTGCCCGCTCCCCTCAGCCCGGCTTCGTTACGAATGTTCCACAAAAAGACCTCAGATGACAAGGGGGTAAGCAGCATCATCCCTTCTCCCCCTTTGCATTCAAATCCCATCCTTTCCCAACAAGATGGAAAACTTGTAGAGAGATCTATGGAAGCTTATCCAAATCTTTTCACAGTGGCATATCGATCCCACGGAGATCGAATTTACCGACCGCCTTGGCACTGGTACTTCGGCACAGGTCTACAAAGGTTCTCCCCTCATGCTTCCGTTGTAGGACGTTTTAGATTTTTTTAAAATGATTGAAACTGTTAAAAAATAATTGTTATTGATTTTTTTAATTTATCGATATTTTATTATCAACGTTATTTCAAACGTTTAAAAATGAATATAGAATTTGTCTTGAAAAGGAAAGTATTTTGCTGCGGTTCATGTGTCGCTCGAGCGCCTACTCAAGAATGTTGTCTCTTCTCAGGTCGATATAAGGGCAAAGAGGTGGCCATCAAGATTCTGAAGGTACGGAGAGGATGAGCCGGCTGTTGCGCATGTCTGGCGTTTATCACTCCGATCCGCCCGTTCCAAGCTAACCATCTTTTCATTAACTTGTTGTTCCTCGCCGTAGAAATCGGGGGAGGAAATGGACGCCAAGCAGATCAGAGACTTTGAGAATGAGTGTGAAATCATGAGGTACACGCGCGCGTTCGAAAGCTGGACACACGGCGCCAATCATGGGACTAACCTCGCATGCGACCTAATCAGCAAAGCGCGGTCACCGAACATAATCTACTTCTACGGAAGTTGTCTCGAGCCTCAAGTTTGCATTGTGGTGGAGTATTGCATGAGAGGGTCTCTCTACGAAGTGATGAGTGAGGAAACCTTCAACTTAACATGGGAGCGGGCGTTACGAGTACGTTCCAGTTCAGTATAAATTGAGATGATTGATTCTGAAAATCTATACTTCTGATAGTGGGCCAAGGAACTGGTGATGGCTATCAATTATCTACACAAGTAAAGTAATGCTCTTATTAACCTCAAACTGCCGTGTTAACATTCCTCTTTAGGTTTGATCCTCCTATTTATCATCGTGATCTCAAGAGTCCAAATCTGCTGGTCAGTTGCCTCCTCTTTGCGAGCAAGAACCATATAACTGACCTGACTCCCGCGCAGCTGGATAACGATTGGACAATCAAGGTTTGTGACTTTGGTGCGAGCAGACCTGATACACCCACCGAATCAGTAACACTGGGCAAGCTACGGTACTTACTATTCTTATTTGTGGTAGTATCCATTTCGTCATTATCTCACCGATTGGCTGACCTTCTCAGCGGCACTTACGCCTACTGCGCCCCGGAGTTATACTTCGGCACCAAGTTCACTACCAAGTCTGATGTCTACAGGTATGAATCCTGCAGTTGGCTAAATGTTGTGCAAGCTTAAACCCGGTTCGTTAGCATATCCATTATCATGTGGGAACTGTTCTCGCGGGTGTTGACGGGCAAATATGCACGCCCCTACTCCGAGTACCCCCAAGTTACTCTTGGATACACTGGTAGCGTGATCGATCTTACGACTAGTATAGGTGAAGATTTTAATCCCTTTGGCAAAACAGTCATCATTAAGGCGGCCAAGAATCAGCTCCGACCCACGATCCCCGCTGGTATGCCGACGTGCATTAAACAGCTGATAGGTTCGTGCAAGATGATTTATTCAGGAAGTTGAATCCTAACATATGCTTCATTAGAAAAATGTTGGGATCCAGAGCCTCCCAAGCGACCCGAGTGCGAGGAGATGCTTAAGGAGCTAGAAGCTATATCACAGACGTACCAACAAGAAAAAGAACAATGGAACACCCTCCGCTTTACGGCACAAAACATCAGCAAGAAGCAAAACTATCTCTCTAAAACAGGTAACGCAACTTTAGTGTCACGCGTGAGTCTAGTGTGTTCCTTTTGGTCCTTGAGCTTGCTGCTGACTCCTCCTCCGTCCGTGCAGAGTCCATGAGAATCCCCTTGGCACCAAAGGACCTGATCGATTTGCGAGGCTTCACCAACGTCAAGGTCGATACGGAGGGACCCGAACAGCCTTGATATGGTGAAGATATAAACAAGAAGAGGGACAGTCCCCTATTGCGCAGATCAAGAGGCTACGTTCTTGGACTTTGTACTTTTGTTTAATCTCAAAATGCAAAATATTTTTATTTGTACCAAAGACTTTGGTGTTTTCAAAATAATTTCATAATTCGCAATACTTATTTGTTACATTTTGAGATTTCAACATTTTTATTTGTTACGAAAAAGAGAAAACAAATATTAAAAAATGCTGCCGGGAGGACAGGGTGGGCTGCCGCCCAGCGGCGGCCCAGGACTTGGGGGACCACACACAACCATGTTGCCGCCTGGGTCGGCTCCGCCCGGGTCACGCAAGCTGTACGAGTGCTACCTGGAGGGCGCCGTCAGCGCCGCCCAGCACGCGGCCCTCATCGCCCGCCTGCACGCCCTCTGCGGGCCAGCCGGCCGGGCGGCGCTGGATCGATCTGCCGCCGCAGATGGATTGATTCGCGAGGATGGCATGGAAGATGGTGGGGACGAGGGGGACGTCCCGGCGGACGACCCGGGGGCACCGCCCCTCCCGCTGCATCATCGCGAGCTCTTGTTCAAAGTGCCACCGCAGGCGGCGGTTCCGGCCCTTCCGCAGCCGCAGACCGTGAGCGCGGCGGCCGCGGCGGTGTTGGGCGGACCCACTACGCCGCAACCGACCTTCAACGACCTGCGCGTACGCTGCAACCTCGTACCTGCGAAGCAGGGCGGCACAAGCTCTTCAGCATGGTGCGTGTGATGATGATGATGATGATGATGATGATGATGATGATGATGATGATGATGATGATGATGATGATGTGCGTGATGTGCATGATGTGCATGATGTGCATGATGATGATGGCAATGGCATGCCATCGACTCCTTGATGATCGACATTGATGACCTGCGGTGATGAACTCACGTTGGGTCTGTTTTGCGGACAGGAGCGTGCACTACATTGGCGTACCGCTCCCGAGGGCAATGGAAACCAACGTGCGAAACGTGACCGACGCCGAGGTGAGCGATAACATCGTGGACTTCCTCCGGCTGATGGGTTACCAGTATCAGTTTGAGTTTATCAGAGAGGGTGTTGTGTTCCAAACACAACGACGGATCACCATCACTGTCACAGAGATAAAGAAGGTCGAACTTGCTCTTACGCTAGGCGAACCTCTCCATCTTGATCAAGACTCATCCTATTTCCTGATGGTTTCAGGTGGTGGACAAGGATGACCCGAGCACAGCCGAGCCGTTGGTCGCGGGTACCTGGTTCGTGGAGGTCTCTGCACGCACAGAGGGTGACACTTCTCTTTGCTCTGCCTCGCTCTACAATCATTCTGATGATGGCATATCATTCAACATACACAGAGTCTAACTTGATTCCGGAACTATGTAAGGAGGTCAACAACTTTGCAAACAACCTTATGCCGTACGTGTCCTGCCTTCGTTCGTGTAGTGGTGAGACTTGTCACGATAATGACCTGTTACTTCAGACTGGTGGACCTCAAGCGAGTCGACTACCAACGGTTTTTTGCCACCCCACCTGAGGTGCCCGCAGGACAGACAGGCAAGGGTCGATCACCACTGCCGCCACATCTCCAGCGTGCTGCGGCCAAAGCACCCGGAGCCGGACCCGCTGGTGGATTCCCTCCGGGCGCGGGACGAGGGGCACTGCCGCCTCAACAGGCATCGAACAAGACGAATCCGCCAACAGCCACCCCATGGATTACGTTGTAAAGGTACATTGGAGCCGAGGTATAGAGTGTAGAATGCACGATCACATCGGCAAGAGAGGAATGAAACCAAAGATGATTTAACAAAACATACATAGCGTTGATGACCTTCACAAAGCGTCGTCGCTGCCGGACTGCTCAAGTCCATCAAATCCAACCATACCGGATTTTGGGTCAACCGAGCGCAGGGCAAAGTCGACCAACCGTACGTTGATCTGCACAGGACCGGCTTCGGTGGCCTGCTCAAGAAGCTCGAACATGGTCATGCGCGACTGGGGCATTCCGTCCAGTTGCTGGAAGCTGCCGAAAGGAGGCGTCACCTTGATAGCCATCCGAAGCGTGCTGTTTGTCGACGACCATGGCCAGGATCGAATCGTTATCTACAGCTTGGCAAGCGATGGGTCAATTGCGAACGAGTACGAGGATGACTGACCATAGGTGAGGTTGGCTGCAGAACGGAAGAGAGACGATTCCAACAAGATCTGCGTCTCGTTCGCCGATGGACCCATCGCTTAACTACGAATCTACTGTGATGTCTGCCCGGACGAAGCGTACATCGTCCTCACCTCTTCAGGCCTGAGTTAAAGAACATCTCTTCCCTCGAGCCGATCTCGAGCCAATAAGAAGCTCAGCCAAGGGGAAGGTACCTGAAGACTTTCAAACAGCAGGTCAGTTACAATCAACGAACAACACTCACGAACTTCGATTGTACCTCTTTCTACGACCAACCGCTCCAATCTATCCTCGAAATTTCCAACAATGCAACTGCCAGGGAGAGTCCTGTGACTTGTGGACGGCGACATGAACTTTGGAACTCCCTTCAGAAGCAGAGTCAGTGCTGAGAGCCCTAATCACGCGAGCTACTTCAAAGGTACACAATGTGATGAGGATTGCCAGACGATCCTTGCGATGCCGCGGTGTAGCGGCGAGCACATGTGCCAACGCAGAAGGCTGATGGTTGTGACGTCAAGTGGTTGGGATGAGGAACAAGAATAGACTGTTATTCTAGCCAGGGAGCCGGAGGTAAGTGACTTATTCTTGATGCTACTGCTACACACTTAGAAGGTGGCGTTGAGCTTCTGCCTGATAATCTCCTCAGAAATCTCAGAGCGCTCGAGAGCCTGAATCTCCGCAGCCAGTTGAAGGAAGTTCTAGAGAAGGGAAGCCATCAGCTAACTGTTCGCTGCTTGTAGAACGGTAATGCTGTTCATAACATACCTTGGCGTACTTGTAGATGGCAACGCGAACTTGGGAAGAGCGGGCCTTGGTCATGGGCTTCACCTTGGGGCCGACCCACGAGATGAAGACGTACTTGGTCGTCTTATACTCGCTGCCGCCATCCTCATCGGCCACCTGGAGACCAAGGACGCCGTACACGATGTCCTCGTCTTGGAGGAAGCCCTGTGAAAGCATTCGTTGGTAAGTGAATATCAAACAAGTTGAATGAATTGAAAGAGATACCTCGAGCTCAGAGTAGCCACCAGAACCAGAGCCGAGAACCTTCAAGTTCTTGCCCTCATGGCCAAAAAGAACCCAGTTCGTGGGGGTGTTGTCATTCCTCACATCCTCAAGCTTACTGCAGGATCGTTAAGGTAAGAAATGGAACCTGAGTGGAAACGGATGATGCTGGACGTACGAGTTGGCCTCGTTGACGTCAACGAAGTTGAGGTTGGCATCAGTCTTGATGTCAGAGGTGCCCTTGAAGGCGATGTGAGTGGTGCTCTGGTCCTTCCTTACGTAGGAAGCCCTCGAAGTGGAGGGCAGAGAGGCCGAGCTTGAGGCGGCGGGAGTGGGAGCAGGAGCCGAGCGGGCCGAGGCGGACGGGACGCTGCCCTCAGCCTCAACGTGAGTGCCGCGGAGCTTTCCCAGCACGTTGGCCTCCGTAAGCTCCTCAGGCTCCAGAATCTGCAGCTCAGCGCCGAGCTGAAGCGTCCTCTACGTATATTTGAATAGAATGAGGAAAAAGTGTCTTCAACCACAGCTATTGCGCAATCGCGAAAACGCAGGGAGGACATACCAGGACGTATTTGTAGAGAGGCAGACGGTGCTGCGAGGACTTGGCCTTGACCATGGGCTTGCAGTTGGTTCCGACCCACGTGATGAAGATCACTTTGGTGGCCGAGAACACCTGACCGCCCTGTGTACAAACACAGTAGTCCCAAACCCAACTGTGAGTGCGAAAGAACGAAAACGACAAAGAACGAAAAACGAAGCCACAAAAGATCGAAGCGCGAAAGCGAGCGAAGAAGAAAACGAGGAAGAAGAGGAAATCAAAGACAAGTGGGGGTCAGCGTTGGTGTACCTCATCCTGGTCCTTCACTTCGAGCGAGTAGACGATGTAGAACACACCGTCGTCCGAGAGAAGCGGACGGAAGTTTTCCAGACCGCCCGAGCCGGACTCGACCACCTTGATCGTCTTGTCTCCCTCATAGCCAAGCACAGCCCTGTCCACGTTGATTGGATTAATGGTTTCTTTTTCCTCATAACGAAAAAAGTACGAAAAAAGTAAAATAAATAAAATAAATACCATTTCGTATCGGAGTCAGGGTTCCTGATCTGCGAGAGAACGTCCTGGACTTCGGACTCGTTGGCAAAATCGAAAGCGGACATTGTGGTATGAATGAAGTGAGAAGAGGCTGGACCTGCACAAGAAAACACCCATGTTAAGTTTTTCTTTTGAATTCAATCAACACTGCGTGAGTCGATGTGTACCTTGGGGATAGGGCAGTGAGGATGAAGAGAGCAAGCCAAGGAGAAGTGGTGGCGAGCTCGGTTGTCGAGGAAACCAATAGAAAATTGTAAATTTTATTTTTTGTAGACAGTTCTCCAATCGGAAGTAAGAACACACGGAAAACAACAAGGAAATACAAAGAAATAATAATGAAATATTCTAAGAATGCAAGACATCTTTAACACTTTATCAGAGGGTGATAACGTCGCCAGGCTTGAAGCCGCGGGCCAGTTGTGGTCGCTCCTCAGAATCCTGGCGGATGTCGCCTTCCACGTCCATCATGAGAGGCATCCGCGTTTCTGTGACGCTGCATTCCTTCGTGCTCTCTTCCTCTTGCTCAGTCCTTCTTCGCTTCTTGACCGGTTCTTCTGGATCGTCCTGTACGACTGCTACCCTCGCCTGCACTTCCTGAAGATGATCCTCAGCTTCCTCGGGTGCCTTGCGCTTGCCGGTCTTCTTGGTGCCTGCTGGGCAGGGTGTTGTGGGCATCAGAGTTGCCATCTTAGCCTTCTCTTCCTGCTCTTCCTGCTCCAACTCCTGATCGCTCTTCATGAGCATGGGATGGTTGGGGTGGATCACGCCCACGTTGGCACTCTTTGATTTGATCCTGCGCTTGATCAGCTTCAGGTTCGATGGACGAGCTGCAGTACGCAGATCATGAAGTGAGAGGATGCTCATCATCGGCCCTACGTGCATGCATACCTTCAGTTGGTTCGGCAAGGCCTAAGATGCGCTTGAGATTACGTGAACCAGCTGAATCTCTCTTGTGGTGGAGTAGGGCCCTTACATGATCCAAATGAGCTCCAGAGTTAGCTGGGCGCGTCCACAAGAGCACAGAGATAACAGGAAGATATGTACTCGATCTCTGAGGTGGACAGCTGCTCGGAACCCGAGTCAGTCGCGCCCTGCTTGCTACGTTTCTTGGCCAGCGCAGCAGCGTAGGCCATGGGCTGGAGTTCCATTCCATCAACGTAGAAGATGGCTTGCGACATGTTATTTTGCGAATGTGCCTTCGCCTCCTTGAGCGACACTCCTGAATGAGTGAAGGATGGCGATGGATGCGTAAGGAACTTGAGTAACAAGAGCAGTTAAGGAATGAGAGTTCTAGTGAGAACGTACGAGTAGCAGGAGAAGAGATCACACTGTTGAGTTCGCCTCGGCTTGACCTGACTTTGGTGTACACATCCTGCATGTGGTAAATACAGCGGGATCGGACGCTCCTATGTGTGACATAGGATCGCGTGAGTTGAGGATAAAGAAGTGATGTACTTGAGAGGGCCGCAGTACTTACTTATCGATGATGGCCGTGCAAGGTTGACCCTTCTCGGTGGCAGAGCAGATTCCAAAGTCCAATGACTTTCCGATCTTCAGCACTTGGGTAGGCTGTCATGCCATCATGATGGCGTAAGCATCATCAACAACAGGACAGGTAAGTGAAGAACGAACGAGCATACCTGCGTAACAGTGAGTGCGATACTCATTCCCTGTCCAGTAAAGATTAAGAAGTGTGAGGTCACTTACCATGCAAACAAAGACGAACGACGTACCTGAGTGATGATCTCTGGATTCAGCAGGGCGAACACGCTGGTCCGAGCCTCGTTGGCAAAGTAGATGGCAGTCTCCCCCAGGAGGAACAAGGAAATCATGTTTCCATTGAGATCGGCTATATCCCACGCCATGTACCTGATTGATCGTGGGAACCTAAGCACATTCTCATCCACTCCACATCGTACAGTACGAATACAACGTACTTGACCTTGCCCTTGGCAGCTTCCCGTACTTCGGACTTGTCCACCAGAATGCCAAACGTAACCCTAATCAATGCGAGCATAAGCCATGTGAGCGTAGGACCCCGATGGCGATGAGATGAATGTCTCATGTTCGCACCAGTTGCCTGAGATGTTACGGAAGCCGTTGGCTCGTCGGTGTCGCAAGATGTCAGCCAGGTGGACGATCTTCTTGTCCGCCATGTAGCCATCCATCAAGCTTTCTTCAACACCATTCCTGATGACGGAGGGATAAGTTTGGAACTTTACAACAATCAACGAAAGTGACTTACTCCAGCCTCATCTGGCAGTATTTCTCTTTGGTCACTGTTGGCAGTGCCGGTGCTCCCGCAGGTTCGCTGTTTGAGGAGTCAGAAGGAGAGGATGACGAAGAGGACGACGAAGTCGATAAGGATGACGATGAGTCTGACGATGATGATGACGACGCCGATGAAGAAGAGATAGAGGAATCCACAGTGGGTGCTGCTCGTCTGATGGCCTGGAAGGTGTAGCTCCGCGGCGGCTCGGTGGACCTGGCGCGCGACTTCTTCTGCGTCTCGCCATCACCCGCCTGCTCCGCTTCCGCCGTCGATCGACCCCACGACTGCTGCTTGGGAGCGTTACGCTCGCGTGTCAGCACCTGGTAGCGCCGTCGCGCGTCCGCTATGCGCTCGTGAAACGGTCGCTCATCTACAAAGGCTGAAGATGAAGATGACGACGAACTCGAAGATGACGAAGAAGAAGAGGAGGTGGGCCGCAAGGACTTCTTGGGTGTCGCCGTATACCCGAGAGCGCGCTGGCCGGCCGCCGTGGGGATGGGGACCTCGACACCAGAAACATCGGCTCCGGAAGATGAAGATGCCGATTGAAGAAATCGTTGTACTTCGATGAACGCGGTGGTTCGCGTTCGCGATGTGGTGTACAGGTGCTCATCATCTGGGGTCATCGTCATCGCCGTCGGATGAGAAGATAAAGTCGCAGCCAACTTGCCACTATCACCATCCTCATCACCACCACCTAGAAAGGCTTCCTCCAGAGCACGCTCCGTCTCGGCACTCAACATCATCTATCGTCTCTCTGGTCTCTTGCTATCCCTTTCCTTCTTGCAACACACAACCCAGGGCTGCAAACTTTGGGTAACGGCTTTGACCATTTCGCGCCAAAATATTTCCGCTATATTTTCTTTTCATATTTCCGTTTCTTTTAAAATGGAAAATCATTTCTCTTTATTTTTCATTAAAGAAAACAAAAGAAAATAACTATTTTCCGGGATATAACCCGGAATTGCGCCAAACAAGCTTTTGCTGGCGTGTTTCGCACATTTCGATTTGATCTGAGTGTTTCCAGCACATAACAAACAAATTACGTGTTGGAGGAGAACGAAAGAGGGCATCTACACACATACTGCCTAAGTTGGCCATAAATTTGGAATCAAAAAAAAAGATAGATAGATAGAGATGGCAGCGGCAGTCGCAGTGAAACCCACAGGCATCAACACGGTCGTGGTGCATCCGCTCGTACTGCTGAGCGTGGTGGATCACTACAATCGCGTGGCCAAGGACACCAAGAAGCGCGTAGTGGGCGTCCTGCTGGGCGAGGTCAACAAAGGCATTGTTGATGTGACCAACAGCTATGCTGGTAACGTTCTTCTTCATCTTTCTTTTTCGATTCCTTTCTCATTGCTCGCATCCATTGCGCTCGATCTCTCTGCACTGCTCTGGTTTCTTTTTTTTTTCTTTCTTTTAATTAAATGAATCGTGTAGTGCCTTTCGAGGAGGACCCGCGCAACCCCAAGATCTGGTTCGTGGATCACAACTACCATGAAAACATGTTTGCCATGTTCAAGAAGGTCAACGGTACGCTTCCACAGCGATCTCAACAGCTCGTTTATATTTTTTAAAATATTATAAAAAATAATACTCTCGTAAATAAATAAATAAATAAAGGTAATGGCATTCTTGAAGTTAGCCTCTACTGACTCTGACTGGTGGGGCATACAGCCAAGGAGCGTGTGGTCGGGTGGTACAGCACTGGACCCAAGATCAGGCCCGCAGACCTCGACATTCACGAGCTCTGGCGGAGGTACACGCCCAACCCGGTCCTCGTGATCATCAACGTCAAGCCCACAGAGATCGGTCTTCCTACCAAGGCTTACCTCACCGTGGAGGAGGTGTCCAAGGTAATGCCATCACATGCCAACTTTGGGGGTGTGTTGTACGTATGTGTTTCTCACGCTCTTGACATGGCACTTTGTAGGATGGCACAGAGTCGAAGATGGCCTTCCAACACATTCCATCAGAAGTGGGCGCTGTGGAAGCAGAAGAGGTCGGTGTGGAGCATTTGTTGCGAGACATCCATGACCCATCGGTGAGCACCATGGGATCAAATGTGAATGCCAAGCTTCTCGCTCTCAAGAGCCTTGTGGAGCATCTCAAGGAGGTGCAGGCTTACCTCAACAATGTCTGTGAGGGCAAGCTCCCGATCAACCAGAAGATCGTCAGCCAGCTTCAGGACATCTTCAACCTGCTACCCAACCTCAACGTAGAGGAAATGACCCGCAGCTTCGCAGTGAAGACCAACGATATGATGATGGTCATCTACCTCTCATCTCTCATCAGATCAATCATCGCACTACACAA
>CDEZ01021856.1:13587-24591 GCA_000826365.1 Acanthamoeba royreba | reverse complement strand
CGTGTGAGACCAAAGTCCGACACCTTCACGTTCCACTTGTTGTCCAGCAGAAGGTTCAGCGACTTGAGATCCCTGTGCACGATTCCCGAAGAGTGCAGGAACTGCATGCCCTTGGCTGCCTGATACATGATCTTCACCTTCAGCGCCATCGGAATGTCCGGGATCTGAATATTCAGGAGCGTGAGTGTCAGAGATTGACGTCAAGGTAAAAGCCAAGTGTGCAAGATGATACCAGATCGTTGTGAATCAGATCGAACAGCGAGCCGAGCGCCATGAACTCCATGACGATGCACATCTTGGGTGGCTTGGTGCAAGCGGCCATGAAGAGCACCACGTTGGGATGACGCAAGTGCGACATAGTGCGCGCCTCTTCAATAAAGTTGGCAATCATCGCCTTCGTAAGTGCTGAGTCGGAGGCGCCCATGACCTTGACGGCGACCTCAGAGCCCTTCCACATGGCCTTGTGCACTTGTCCAAAGCCGCCCTCACCCAGAAGCTCGCTCAGCTCTAGTTCATCCCACTCGATTTCCCAATCATCCCTCGTCCTGTTCCGTCTGATCATCACCAACGCCACTATGACTATGATGATACCAAGCAGGAGCAGGAAGATAAAGCCCACGGGCAGCACAGTGCCCAGCACTGGCGCTAGCACGTCGGAGCTCGAACTCGAATCGGATTTGGTGGATTCGCAGAACGTGCCCGTGTATCCTGAATCGCAGGAGCACTGGTTGGACACGCATGCGCCGTGATCGGAGCAGAGCTTTCCGTTGGAGACGCAACCGGCAATGGAGCTTATCGATACGCCGTTACAGGTCGTGTTGGAGATGATGGTAAGCATGCGCGACTTCAAACTCCTGGATTGACTTGCCACAGCGACCTGGTTGGCAGAGGCGATAGCGTAGGCCTGATCGGACGACTGGCTCCAATAGATCCAGTCAACCTTCACACATCAACCACAAGTTAGGTATGAAGCAAGTACGTAGGATCTTAAGTGATGCGTACGAGGGCCTTGGCCTTGTGGCAATCACTAAAGGAGTGAGTACGGATCATGAAGGCGGTGTAGGTCACCATCGGCCAGCTGTCGTTACCGGGAGCAAAGAGAATCTGAAGCGAATTGGAGTTTGGAGCATTGTCGACGGCGGCCAAGATGTTCTCCGGAAGTGCCTCCACCCGGAACCCAGCAGGATTGAACATGGCTGCCTGCCGTACATTGGGCGTCGTCAGCGCAAAGTAAGAAGCCGTCCTGCATTCATTCACACACAATCATCGATTAGGGGAATCATCAATCGATTGTCTCGATCGGAGGAGGAGGAGGAATGGATGGTACCCTGAGAAGACATAAGGGCTGTCACGCATGACATCCATGAGCACGGTGAGGGAGCTGCAGGGTATGGTGCGTTCGGGAGCATCCGTGACCACTGGGAAGTCCGAATACAGCGTCGCGCCGACCCTTGCACGGAATTCCGGTACGGCCACGCTGAGTGCGCTGGTGTAGAGTAGAGTGAGCGTCTGCGGCACCGAGTTGTAGGCCACGATGATCGACTTGTTAGGGATGAGGTGCTCGATCTCCCGGTTGAGTCGAGTGATGTTCTCGTGGTTCCACATCGTGATCCTGTTGAGGAAGATGTCCGATGCCGTCTGGAAATCGATCAGCAGCGCCGTCGGTTCATCGATCAATTCGGGAATGTTGTACGCAAAGTTGTACGCGAACACGAGGGACGGCACGATCTCCACATCGGGGATTTGCTGCCTTTGGGCGGCCGTGATGGGCGACGCCACCACGCCAAAGTCGATGGCATCCTCGAAGAAGGATTGCGTGGCGGACACGGTGCCCGTGGAGTAAAACTTCAAGCGGAAGCTCGCGCTCTCGTAGTCCGTCGCCCACGACTCGTACGTGGGCACCGGCGGGCCTTCGCCCACCAGATAGGCCGTCGTGAGCGCGGCCTCGCCACCGCACTGCACCTCGGCGAGCTGATTGAGCATTCTGTTCCTGTGCACACTGTCCAGCGGTGCGTAAGTGCCCAAGTTTGTCAGCTCACCCACGGCGGCGTCGTTGATCTGCGTCCAGGTGGCAAAGGCCAGGAGCTCCTTCACCTTCGAGCAGTCGATGGTGTCGATGTCGGTCCGGAGGAGCATCAAGTCGAATGCCGAGAGCGGCCACGCCCCACCGCCACCGTTGTTCACTAACTCAACCATTGAAGATGACGAACTCGAGTTCGCGGAGGCGCTCATCGCGAGAGCCACCGAACTAGGCGACAGAGCCACCCGCGCATGCGTGGCATCGATGAAGGCCATAGGAGCGAGGCCATTCGTCGCGCTGGCGTTCGCAGTGAACTCTGGGAGCATCATCAGCACCAGCGACGACTCCCATCCGGCCTGCGACAACACCGCCACCTTGTCCGCGGTCGAACAGGCCAGCTTGACACGGCCCGCCGCGTACGGCGCCAGCGACGCGAGGCCACCGCCGGAGGAGAGGACGGCCTTGAGGGTCGGACTGACGAGACTGAGGTAGCGTTCGAGAACGTTGGGATAGGCCAGCGAATCGTTGCAGAGGACGAGAGTGATATTCTGGCCTGCGGGCAGCGTCACCAACGGGTTGAGGCCGGTCAGTCGCGAGTCGGACCACGAGTAGAGGTCGCCGGTGAAGAGGGCCACCAGGGCCGCCTCGTCTAAGGCCACCATGTTGTTCACCTCTGTCGCGGAGGAGTTGGCGAAGCGGGACGTCTTGTACCCAAACGTCAACCCCGACGCGAACATCGGGATCAGATAAGTCGAGTTTGACGAAGAAGAAGAAGACGACGAGAAGGAGGAGGACGCGGCCGCGAGGAGGGGCGACGTGGAGGTGGATGACACGAAGGTGGAGTACCCGCGGCGCAAGGAGGTGATGGCGTCGGAGACCGAGGCGGTGGTGGAGAAGGAGAAGGGGACGTTGTCCTTGACGAAGCGGTAGTCCGCATTCCACGCGGAGAACACCTTGGCGCTCCACCCTTCGCCTGACCCCAGCACCGACAGACCACTCGCCTGCCCCGACCACATGCCCACCATCATCGCCATCACTGTCATCATCATCACTGTACAGTGCACCATCCCCCTGTCCACACCCCGCCACTGGTGGTCCATGGGTTTGCTTGCTTCTTGTTCCTTGCTATCTGTCTGTAGGTTGTGTGTTGAGTGGGTTGTCTAATACAGAGGTTGGTTTCCAGATATGATTTGTGCCCGCTGATGAGGATGTGAGGTACCGACATGGTACCGAAACCCGGCTACACGAAGCCGCGAGGACGGTACGGCAAGCGCGAAGAGTTGACCATTGGCCCTTATTCTGGCTATGGGCAACGTGTCTCCGTATGGTTGGGCGGATCGTACGTTTTTTTATGGTCACATTCCCATTAAGGTTCTCTGGTCGCACCCCAACGCCAGATACATCCCGGCTAAATTAGAAGTAGGCCAATCATCTATATCTCATTGGAAACATTCCTTAGATACCTTCCCATTTAACAAACTCGGAGGTTGTTCGGCATGGAATATGATTGGCGCATTTTATCTTCTTAGATTTCGTGGAATTCCTGACCGCCACCTTAACGTTTTGGCACATCTTCAAATCTTGTAGAGCGGATTAGATTTTGTAGAGGAAGGGGAATCATTTCGAGATTAAGAATAGGTGATGTCGATGAAAATGGGGGCCTACAGACAGCCGTCCTCATGTCCACCATCTCCATCATCGATATCTTCCTCCTCTTCCTCCATTGATTCGACGTCGATATCGACATCAACATCGTCGCCCCCAATGGCGGGGGTGAAGGGGCGAGGACGGAAGCTGACGGTGATGGCGGTGCAGGCAGAAGCGGGGATGCGGGGGCTGGACGAGGGGCGGGCGCAGGTGTGGTCGGCGGCTGCGGAGACGCCCGCCACCCTCCTCCACGAACTCCCCGAGGAGGTCCTCCTGGCCGTCCTCGCCTGCCTCGATGGCCGCGAGCTCGTGGCCATGAGCTGCGTCTGTTCCCTCTTCCGCCGCCTCGCCCTCGAAGAAGACGTGTACGCACCCTTTTTATTTTATTTTATTTTATTTTATAATTTTCGTTTAAAAGTAAAAACAAGAAATTATGTCCAAATTTGAAGTTATGAAACAATAATTGGTGAATTGTTATGTCGCTGGTGCTCACTCATGTACGGGACACAGGCTGTGGCGGGTGAAGTGCAGGAATCCACAGCGCAAGCAGATGGGCCACTCGTGGCGACAGCACTTCATTCTCGAAAACGCGCCTCACACGCATCGTCTCCTGCACATAAGGTAGATTGGGCGGATACGCACCATCGCTTCCGACTTAACGCAGTGGAATCTGATGGGAACGTGCAGGGACATGGCCTGTACAGTAAACTTTGTGCCAAAGCCGCAAACATACAAGAAACCAGCAACCCTCCTCTTCTGTGGCGATGAGGGATCTGGCAGAGTACGTCATCCAAAAGGATCTGTTTGATCAGACATGGCTACGCTTCAGTCTCACTTTGTCGTGAATGTACGTGCAGCGCTCGCTGATTGAGCGTCTGTTGTACGATAAGTTCGAAGAACCGGAGCCTCATGTTCGGGCCACAAGCGAGTACTTTCCACCTGATGTATGCGGCCTTCCTGTAATGGTCTCGTCATGGCATCCTTGCTCTAAAACAGAACTCTTTTCCAGATCAAGTGCTGTCTCGTACAGGAAACGACCACCGTTCCCATCCGATTTGTATGCTCTTGGTCTGGGACACTTGTATGTTCTTCTGAATGTAACATCAATTCGACACCACTTGCATCAGGTCCGGCTCGTTCATGAACGATATATGGGCAAGTACAATCACTGGCGTGGGGTAGATGCAGCGGTGCTCGTTTGCGACCTTACCAACCCCGAATCCGTTTCGCACCTCCTGCTCTGGCTCGGCGTACGTCCCCTGCCTTACTACCCATTGCCTCATTTGCGAGTCCTAGTGTCCTCCTCACATGGGTATCAACGCACCGGCGGTGATGCCGAATCTGCCTCGTTGCCTTTTAGGAAGCTGAACGCTACATGCCCAAGCCACGTGTGTTCGTGGTGGGGAATAAGTCGGATCTCCACAGCGAAATGCACATCCAGTCATCATCAGAGATCGTGGTACTGCTTCGTGTCCTATCCTTTCATTCATGTCTGGACATGATTCACAGCAAAGTGCTACGCAATCAATTGTGTGCGCGCAGGCGACGTTGGATGAGTGGCGGTGGGCCCACCCAGACGTGTTTCTGGGCGAGTACATCGAAGTGAGTGCCAAGACGGGCCGCAACGTCGACCTGACTCTCAAATACATCGTGGCGACCCTCTTGCGCCTGCACGCTGCCGATTCCGCGCTCCCGCCACTTGCCGGCGGCGACTTCGCTCGTTTACATTCGTCCGCGCCCGGGCAGCTCTCGTCCTCCTCCCACAACAAGCGTTCCTCCTGCCTCCTCTCGTGACGAGGAGATCCCTCGTGACTTCATCTTGTAAAACTACCTCTTTTCTTTTATTTTGTAAAAAGACAAATTAGGTAAAAAGAAAGAAAAATCTACAAAAGGTAACACATACTGTATTGGATAAAAGGTAAACGAAAATCTTAAGGTTACTCCATATGTAGGCTCGCGTGATTCGCAGTTCCCTGACACTCGCCAGTGCTAAGCGATGGCAGACCAATCCTATTCCCAGGATACCGGCGAGTTGATCCGATTGGTGCATTTGAAGAGTTACCAGGCGAGGTGGTCCCGAACAGCCCCGCAACACTTCTACCCCATTTGTGCCGTTTTTACTCTTCACTCTCTTTGTTCAGGAAGTCAGTGTAGAGTCACGTCTCCTTGCTCACCCTCCTCTACGACGGTGAACGTGAGAACGTACGAGTTAAGGTCCCTACACGAACCTATCTTAACTCCCCCACCCCACCCCACCCCCCACACTACCCCGACATCCCCTCCTCCGTCCTCCCGAGGAAGAAGAAATGAGTTTCATCATCCGCAAGGGACGCGAGTCGCGTGCGCTGCGTCGGTCGTCATCAGCCCCCCACCATCCCGAGATCGTCCTCCTCTCCCACCATCACACCGCCGGCCTCTCGGGGCAGGGCGGCCTCGATCAGACCGTCCTCCCCTCCTCCTCTGCTTCTTCTACTTCACCAGACTCTTCTTCTACTTCTACTACTTCTACGTCTTCCGCGTACACGAATAGTGCCCTGTCGTCATCACAGCAGATGAAGACGACGGCGTCAACCCCGACGTCGTTCTTACGAACCCTCTCCCGGGCGACCGGAGCGAACAAGAAGGCCGAGAAGGCCCACACGTGGAGCCCGGACGCCTCGCCCGAAGTCTCAACTTCTTCCGAGAGAGGTCCGTCTTCTTCGACTTCGATTTCCTCGCCTTCGGTCTTGACGCGTCGGGCCACGCGTATCTTCCGAAAGGCACCGCTCGGCGACAGCAGCCGACAGCAGCTGACGTCCTCTTCGGGGACCATCATGACTTCTGTCTCCTCCACGGTAACGGCGCAGGATGAGACACCGCCTTTGTGGTTGCCGCTCATCGACTTCCTGTGCCACGCGGTAGAAAAGAATGGTACCAGACGAGTTATTCGAAGAATGTATGTGAAGAGAAAAATTAGCATAACTAACATTCTAGTGCAAAAACAGGAATTCAGAAAATGGGTATCTTTCGGTTGAGCGCGAACGCACGACTGGTGCGCGAGTTGATGGCGGAATGTGTGGACCTCCACCGACGCCAGGCAGACGAAGAGTTGATGGCGCGTCTCTTCGCCCCGTACGAGGGCGAGGTGGACGTGGCCGCGAGTGTGCTCAAGGCCTATCTGCGCGAACAGAGCGAGCCTCTCATCCCGACCTCGTTCCACGATCGCTTTGTGTCGGTTCCAGGTTCGGACCACCAGCCTGTCAGCCTGCCCCTTTTGTAGAGAACTCACCAGACATGGATCCCATGTGTTGGCTGATGCAGGAACGGAGAGGCTGGAGGAGCGATTGGGGGCACTCAAGGAGATCGTGTTGGAGCTGCCTGAAGAGAGGGAGAGAATTCTGGAGCGGCTGATGCGATCTCTGCACCTTATCCAAACCTATCACGAACAGAACCGCATGGACGCCTCTAACCTTGCTATCGGTACACACAAACCAGCTCATCCCTAAGTCTTGGCAGGCCAAGTAACTTACTTGAGGGCTTGCTACAGTGTTTGCTCCCTCTGTGCTGCGGGGCGAAACCGAAGGGCTGGACATTCTCAAGATCCGAGCGCAATGCCTTGTGATCGAAACGTTTATCCTTCATCATGAAAGGATCTTTGCATCCATCTCGGTACGGATGCCTTTACGCTGCTCTTCATGTTCCATTCACTCATCTCAAGTCCGATTGTAATAAAGCAGAGCACAGTGAGCCCCAAGGAATGTCTTCCACCTGCAGAGGAGATCGATCAAAACGATGAGGCTCCGATTCATGAACAATTGTGCATGAAAGCACAGGAACCTGAACCAGCAGGTTACGAAAGGGTCGAGGAACAGGAAGACATCGACTTTGAGGTCGCCGTGCAGACCCTCACGCGCGAGGCGGAAGACCACGGAGAGGAACACGCGCATCAATGGGTGAAGGAGAAGTTCCATCCCTTCTCGACCGCCATCTGCCAGCACTGCCACAAGGGCATCCATGGTATTCGACGAAAAGGTTATATTTGTAAAGGTACCACCAGCTGGCCTTACTCTGCTCTCCTGCCTCAACTGACTCAACTGGCATCAGGATGTAACATCACAGCGCACGGCAAGTGCCGGAAGGAGCTTGTGCGCTCATGCACCGAATCTTCTTGCAATGGAATCAATATCAATGTGCCTTCCGTGTCGATGCCTGTGGTTGAAGTGCAGAGCGTGCGAAAGGTTCTCATGACAAGCGCTGCTCCAGTTTTTGGCTAATGAAACCGTCCTGTGTACATGCTACGTCGTAGGCACGATGTGCCTTGGGGGTGATGATTCATAAATCAAGATCAATTCTTTATCGCTCGTTCAAGCGGAAGCAAAGTTGGGTTGTCTCTGATGCTCTTCGCTCTTCTTTTTGTCGTAATGGTCGGAAAAGATGAAGGTCTCAAGGCGCAGCTTGACGGCTGGCCATTCATCATCCGTCATGGAGAAGTATGCCGTGTCACGATTCCCACCCTTGTTGATCATGTGCTTGCGGAAGACGCCTTCGAAAGTGAATCCCAGCCTCGTCGCCGCTGCCTTGGACTTCTCGTTTCTGACATCTGCCAAGTGGCGAGAAATACCAACCTTACGCATGAGCAAGTTGAGCAAGTGGGTGAGCAGAGCTTTGTCGCCCACAACGTACCACACTTCCATTCGACACGACGGTAACGGAGGTGCTCGAAAGCGTGCTTGATCACCAGATAGCAAGCCTCCGTGTTAACATAGGTCCGATGATACTTGGGCGTGCACCTAACACAAAAAGTTTGCAGCAGTCAGTATCGATGACTTCAGCATCATCACAGGAATGTCGTACCACAGGCCACCCAATTCTATGCGGCGGTGTGCAGGAACGATGGAGAGATAGTTGACCATCCCCACCTTCTCTCCCGTGGCCTTGTTGATGATTGTAAGACCGATGCATTCGTCTCCAGTGAGGTACCTACAACATGACCAGCAGTGTTAGGGTGTGTTGCGCAGAAGGCCTCCAAAAAGGCGTACGTGAGCCACTCCCGGAACTCTTCCGCGTCTTTGAAAGGTCCCCGTGGGGTCAGCTGCCACAGGTCTGAGAGATAGCATTCACTTCGTCAGTTTTATGATTCGAATTATTATTTATTTAAATTAAGATAAATATTATCAACTTCATAAAAAAGTATTTCAACGAACCGATGCCGGGAGGGTGTGAGGCAGCGTAGAGTTCGAGCAGGTCTTCGTCCGGGCGGACGGGGCGAAGCATCACGTGACGGGCATCGAGGGTGAGTTCCTCCCGCCGGGGTGAGCGTCCTGGCGTGAGGAGGTCATCATCTGGCTTGTCGGTTGCCTGCATTGTGGACTGTCCTTGTGTGACCTAACTCGAGTGAGCAAGTCTGCATACAGAGGAGAAGGGGCAAGACTTCTGCACGGACGATACCGAACGGAGTTGTTTTATGTCCGGACTGGAAAGACAAGTCACACTTGCTGCTTCTTCTCGTAGTGGTCGGAGAAGATGAAGGTCTCAAGGCGCTGCTTGACAGCTGGCCACTCATCATCCGTCATGGAGAAGTACGCCGTGTCACGATTCCCACCCTTGTTGATCATGTGCTTGCGGAAGACGCCTTCGAAAGTGAATCCCAGCCTCGTCGCTGCTGCCTTGGACTTTTCATTGTTGGCATCTGCGCAGTGTGGAGTAATAAAGCACAAGAAGGTCATTGCTACGCCAACTCGACGGCGAGGTCGCCTGCAACGTACCGCACTTCCATTCGACACGACGATAGCGAAGGTGTTCGAATGCATGCTTGATCGCCAGATAACACGCTTCTGTGTTGGCGTAGGTGCGTTGATACTTGGGCGTGTACCTTTGCAAAGGTGCATCAGTATATATGGAGAGGAAGGAGGCACGAGACGCGCTGTACCATATGCCTCCAATCTCGATGCGGCGGTGCGCTGGAACGATGGAGAGATAGCACACCATCCCCACCTTCTCGCCACTGGCCTTGTCGATCACAGTCAATCCCATCATCTCGTCACCCGTGAGGTATCTGCTCATCACAAACACAACACAGTCACATCACCTGTGTTGTCCACCAAGGAGGTCACCTGTTGCACGTACTTGAGCCACTCTTTGAACTGAGTCGTGTCCTTGAACGGTTGTCGCGGGGTGTACTGCCACAAGTCTTACACACACAAGCCAAAACAAATAAATAAAAAACTCTTTCTTTCTATTTAAAAGAAATAAAAGAGTCTTATAAAGTAAGACCGCACCTACACCGGGAGGGTGGGCGGCGACGAAGAGTTCATCGCAGTCGGCATCGGGGTCCACAGGGCGCACCACAATGCGACGTCCCTCCAGCGTGAGCGCCTCACGTTGCGGAGGCTCGCCTCCTGTCAACACCTCCACAGGAGGAGCAGCAGGAGGAGCAGGAGGAGGGTACTCCATGCTTACTACTACGAGTAAAACCAAATAAGTTGGTTGCAATCGCCCAAAGAGAAGTAAGGAAGAAAAAGGACTAAAGTGGAAGAAGTAGTACACAATCGATGTTGTATTGGCAAAAGTACACGACGTTGAGTGGATTCTGAGGTTTTGGCAGGGTTGAGGGCCTTCTCAGCCTGCTGGCGGCGCTCCCCGGCCTGACGCTCGGGCAGCTTGGACCGGTGGAATCAACGCAGCTAACCTGATTACTAAGCGGACACTTGTGTGCCTACCTGCCTACCGCGAATCTGTCCTGCATCCTGTTCGGTCTGCCAGCACCGTTGCCCCAAAAGCCCCGGACAAAGAAGAGTGCCAAGTTGTTGGGGTAATTCGAGGGTTATTTATTTAAATGTTATTTATATTTCTTTGTGCACCGGGCCAAAACAGGGCACATTTATTTGAAAAAATAAAAAGGGGAAAAGGAGATTGATTGTATGGGTTTCATCAGTACTGCTTTGTCATGTAAACACGACGCTGCAGGAAAGACGAAGAGAGCCCCTGAGGAAGGTGCACAGTGACCCGGATACCAGAGTCACTGGCCCTCTCTCTTCCTGCCGCCACAACTTCAACGGAGAATAGGGTCGGTCGAGGAATTGTGCATCACCACTGCCCATCTTTCGACATGCAGGGATCTGTCAGGGACCCTCGTGCTGGCGGAGCTTCCCTTTCGGGAGAACTCTCTCTCCCCCACCACGCAGCCGTTACGTCAACCCACTCGAAAGTGAGGACCGGGCCTTGCTAAGGGGTTGGTTTACTGCAGCCCGAAGGCACGCAGATCTACCAGCGGGGTATAGGTTTTTCGGACGGTCCGGTCCACGCACAAACACATAAAAATAGAGAAAAGAGAGAGAGAGAGAGAGAGAGAGAGAGAG
>CDEZ01021856.1:0-13540 GCA_000826365.1 Acanthamoeba royreba | reverse complement strand
ATAGAAGAGTACACACTCACAGGCCAATCAGCCTGAATGCTCGACTCACCGTGATCCCAGGTGCAGGGGCCTTAGCTCTGGCCTGAAGTCGCTTCGACACTCTGCGCGTGCTGGTCAGATGGGTCTGTGGCGGAGGCTCAGCAGCAGCATCCTTCAGGCCAGTGAGCAACATCTCCTTGGGGCTGAGCACTGCAGAATTGTCTTGGGCAGCCTGATAGGAATGAATGAGTATGCTGGTCAAGGTAAACAATGTGTGTGTGTAAGGGAAGTACCCGTGAAGTTGATGCTTTGGTCGTCCTCTTGGCTCTCCTGATGGGACGCTTGGTCGATATCGGTTCCACAGATCCAGACTGACCAGCAATGCGGGAGGACTCGCCAGGAGAAGGAGGAGGCGGCACACTGGCAGCTGGCTCAGGCTTGACCGGCACTTGAGCTGCATTTGCCGCCTGCAGCCTCTTCTCCAGATCCGCGACCTTCTCAGTCTGGCGATCGAACTGACTTTCAAGCATCTCCTTCGCGAACGCCGTCTTCTCAAAGATAGGTATGAGGCGGTTCAGTTGTGTCTGGGTCCTCTTGAGAGTTGCTTTGGTCTCCGCCAGCTCCTTCTGTTGTGCCTCGATGATCTTGTTGGCCTCAATCAGCTGGTCGAGAAGGGTGTTGTAGCTCATGTCATCAGGCCGAGTCTGATATCCTGCCAGGCTGGAGAATAGGGAGCGAACGAGTTCCATTGTGTTGTGTGAGGTGGTGGTGTATGTCACAGGGTAGTCGTGAGTGTTGCAGTGTGAAGCAAATGAAGAACTGGCCCCTTATTTAAGCCACGATCTGTAACGGCGATCTCAACGGATCGCTGTCCATATAAGGTCCATTGCGATCTATGGTGATGATAACGGATCGGTTTCTCCATATAAGAGTGACAAAAACACATCATCCGCCAATGATTATGAATGGATCTATTTCTCCATATAAGAGTAGACAAAACACATCATCCGCCAATGATTATGAATGGATCCATATAAGGGTAGTGCTGTGCAGGAAACACACCATCCGCCAATGGAATGGTCCAGATGCTCACCTGTGTGAAAGAGAGGAACAAAACAATTTTGAAACTTGCGAGAGTTCTCTCAACTCCGACGTTTCTTGTCTGAGCGCATGGGTTGGTACCGCTTGAGGACATGGAGGATCGACACATGCGTGGGCAACTGGCGAGGGGAGGTGATAATAAGACTCAGGCTTCAACATGGATTCATCCAGGGGAGCGTGTGTACCTTGAGTGTCGAGTACGTGATTCAAAACATTGAGTTGCTTGAAGAGTGCGGCCTAGGAGCGAAGGTCGTGACACCGCCCTTCAATACAGCAAGGTCCTCCAGCACTTGCCTCAAACCACCCTCCAAAGAAACGGTTCCAGCATCAGGCTGAGCGGTATTGAAGAGGTAGCATGTGACATCCTTGGTCGCGACTTGCATAGGGCACACATTGGAGAGACCGCGCCATCAGGTCTTCACGCATCAGCAGCTGAGTGTGGCAGTGCTGCACGTCCTGCACGAAGATGGGCTCGGCCCCGCACCCACATGTGACCATGGTCGCCGCCCTGGATCGTTGCACTCGGCAGTGTCGCGGATGATGATCGGACCTCCTCTTTCCTCACAATTGTGGAGGCCGTGCGATGCGCCTCCAGCACCAGTAGGTGAAGCCTGCGGAGCCGGCGCGTGGATGACGGTGATCTCTGCCGTCTTGATGAAGAAGTCCTGGGCCTCCGCATCAGGGCCGCCAGATAAATGCTTGTAGGTACGAGGATGTCCTTGCTTCAGGGTGACGCTCGGCTGGCCCGACTGCCGCCGTCACATGGTCGCGCATCACGTCGAGCAGCAGTGCTGTGGGCCTCGCCTGCACACCTGCACGGTGTCAGGGAACCGGGCCAGGAGCTCCTCGGGCAGTAGCGACGGCAGCTGCGACATGACGATGCCCTGTAGGTGGGTCCGCAGCTGAGCCAACTGCTGTTCTCTCAGTGCGTCGTTGCCGCTCTTCAGACAAACAAAGCTTAGCACGACAGCAGGACACCAAACATGAAGCAGAAACTAACGCAGCAGACGCAGAGTTAAAACATTTAAATAAATACCTGTTTATATTTTAAAAAGAGTCATGAATAAAAGTAAAACCGCACCTGCACCGGGAGGGTGGGCGGCGACGAAGACTTCATCGCAGTCAGCAGCGACGTCCCTCGCGTTGCGGAGGCTCGCCTCCTGTCAGCACCTCCACAGCAGGAGGGTGCTCCATGCGTACCAAATAAGTTGCAATCGCCCAAACCAAAGAGAACCATTGTAGGTGCCTTTTTCTTCGTTCTTTCGCCTTGCACTGGCCTTCAGTAGTACACAATCGACGTTGTATTGGCAAAAGTACGTACAGGTGTAAGGCGAAGAAGAAGGAAAAGGAAAGGAACCGGCAGCGATAGATAAGATCATGCGTCCTTCTGCTGACCATCACTGGCAACGGCCGGCGTCGAGGAATCTGAGGTTTTGGCAGGGTTGAGGGCCTGCTGGCGGCGCTCCTCGGCCTGACGCTCCGCAATACGGAAGGAGATGAGCTGCATGTATTCTGGATTATCCCGCAGGAACGTTGTGAACTCATCTGAAAACGGCACACCAAGTTAGTACTCGACCAATTACCAGAATACAAGGCAGAGGTCACACCGTAGTCAATGTAGCCGTCGTCATTGGAATCAACTCTCGTGAAGATTTGATCCACTTCTTCCTTGGATATGGTGGTAATTACATTGCTCAGTATGCTGTGTCAATGAGGAAGATAGCGTCAGACATCTGTACAGCCTTGGGGCAATAGATATGGAGCACGTACGTGAATAATTCATCACGTTCAATACGTCCATCATTATTTTGATCAAACAGCGTAAAGGCCAGCTTGACGGCGTCATCATCTTTCATCTAAAGAGGAATGCGAAAATGATCAATTTCAGGTTTAAGCAGCGCTTAGGCTTGCCGTAGTGTACCTCCTCGGAAATTAGAGCAATGCCACTGATGTACTTCTTCCAGGAAATGGATCCTGCACAGCATCGGGGTGATGAGATGCTTCCACTTTGTGCGTATAAGAATAGAAATTACCAGAATCATCAGTGTCGAGGAGATTGAACAAACGTTTAACGTAAGGTGAATCAGGCAGACCCAATGCCTTCCTGAATTCTGTGTGACGGCAGGGATGAGTATCAAGTTAGAAGCTTAGCTAAGAGCAGGTTGGTAGTGCACTCACCACTAAAGCTGATATCTCCGCTTCGATCCGAATCAAGTTTGGTGAACTTCTTGAGCAGCTTGTTGAGCTGATCTGGACCCATACGAGTGAATTCTCTGGAACCCCTGGTTAGTGATCTCCCAGAGCAACAAGAAATCAGACACGAGTGGTACCGTATGTTCTTGAGATCAACTTCGCCAAAGGTTTCGGGTCGCTCTTGCATCTTCATAGCATCCATGGCAAAGCTTACATCCTCAAAGCTGTGCTCTGTCGTGGGAATATTAAGTGCGCGCGCAATCTGAGCTCTGGCATGGAACAGATGTCAGGATATCAAATGTGACCCTTGAGCATGCTGAGCGTTACCTCACGTTATTGGCGAAGAGCTGAGGATTGGCCTTTTCGTACTTGGACGGCGTGTGAACAGGCAGGTAAGTGACCTGAGATAAGAGAAAGCGGTAAGCTCCATTTGGCTAGTCGATTGAAAGAAAAACATGTCCCACCTGCAGATAGTTGGTAAACTGGCAGAGAGAACGCCACATGAGAAGATTGAAGTTGATGCCGTTCACCCAACACGGATCAAAATGGATGAAGGGATATCGTATTGCGACTGGCTGTACAGGTTTGCCTGCGTTCAACTTTCAGTGTTGCATTCTTTGGATTGCTCTAGAAGAAACCTACCAGGATTAAAGGCTCCTGTCTTGAACTGGATGAGAGCCTTCTGGTTTGTACAAGTTCCCTCAGGAAAGACCAAGAGACGAGGCCAGCCCTCACCTAGTTGAGATAAATCCGTTATGCCCTTGTGAAGGTCACCATGAAGCAAGCTCACTTACTTTCTGACTTGTTAGCGTGGGCGTTGATGTCCTCTACCGCTTTCTTTCTCGAATCTGGATCCTTGCGGTCGACCAGTATACCTTGCATCGCACAAAGTATGCTTCCTGCAGGTTCCACATCATTAACAAAGAATCTATTTGGGCTGGCGATCATCGTGCTGAGTTCATACCGATGATCGGCAGGTGTACATTTTCCTTCCTGCTGATGAAGCGAGGCAATTCGTAGTAGTAGAAGAAGATCACGTCAAACAGGCTGTATGCATTCATCCCATGGTTAGCCATTCATTCCTACGCATGTTATCGCTCTGTTTTGTCCTTACCTGACGTGATTGGAGACGAGAATAGGAGCCTGATCAAAGGAAGCGGGCTTGCCCCTGATGGGAATATAGTAGAATCCCCACACAAAGAGAACAACTCTTGCCATATACCTGCGCAACAAGCACTTCAGTAAGTAACCGGAGAGTTCCAAGTGAAAAAAGAATGCCCTATGCACCGGACGACGAGGAGCAGGTTCTTGCGCCAGCGCGTGAAGGGCTTGTCGTGGATGTCACGCACGGAGAGACCGATGAGAGCGATCTTGACGAAGAGCAGAGCGAGTAGCATGAGCACCAGGATCAGCACGAACCGAATCGGTGCCAGCAGCACGCTCCCTATCACCAACTTGGCATGCACGCCGGTTAGCAGGGGTTACATTTTATAATTTTATATATTAATCATCCTTGCTAAATGAATAAAATTATTATATATATCAAAAGAAATGAAAAAGAAATGAAAAAGAAAGAAAAGAAGGCCGTTACTTTAATCCACTCGTAGCCGGTAATGGCAATACTCTCGTTGATGAAAGGGTTGACCACGGGTACGGGCACGCGGTTGGCCTTGAGACGGAACTGGCCTGAGAAGGACAAGTTTCTGGGCAGTTGCGCCTTGGGCGCACCGCCGCCCTCGCTGCTGTTGTTGGACGCCGCCGCCGCTTTGGGTGCAGGCCGGCCGCCCTCCTCCTGGACCAGCTCGGCCAGGCGTCGGTGACGCAGGCCACCGGCTGTGTCTGTACTCGTTGTCAAGCCAGACGTCGCCATGTGTCTTTTTGCTTGCAAGTACGACTTGATGTTGATTAATCAAGTAGAGGCGCTACTCGGTCCGATTCGGCCGCTACTCGCGCGTAGTGGGTGGTTCAGGTTCGGTCGTAGTGGAAGTACACGCTACAAGCGTTTAGTGGAACACGCTGCACGCGCAGGTGAAGATGTTATTATCTGTTGTAAGCAACCGTGTTACGTTTTTTCTGTGTACGTGGTTGCCTCTGTTGATCCGGGAATTCGTGGCATTTGGCTGTTGCTCTGATCTACATGAAAACATGATCGGTATGTTGCCGAAAGAATTTCACAAAACGCAGAAAATTATGCGAATTTGAATCAAACAGGCCAATAAAAAGAAATAAAAGCACAAGCACAAGGCAGGAGGGAAAGACGATGGACGTGACCACAGACACAGGCCACACGCTGTCGGCGCTGGTGGCACGGCTGCAGGAGCGCTATGATCCTGATATCGAGTCCAAGATGCTCAACGTTTACGTCAGTGGCTCCAGGTACTTCCACCCCTGCCCCCGGACCACCTGTATGTCTTGATGATATAACTTGAGCGCAGGGTATATGGCACGGCGAACACGGAGTCAGACTGGGACTACATTATCGTCACCAATCAGCCCACCACCAACGTGTTCATGGAGAGTACACAACTCCTGCTGTACCACAGTTACTGGTGGGGACGCGTGGTGCTCACTTGGGTTGATGCAGATGCTGAACGATGGACTCCTGACCTTCCTTTCCCACCATCCAACAATCTGGATGTTTATGAGGATCCCGATATGAACTTTGATGTGTCGTTCATCACTGTCGACCACTTCACCATCTTGGTATCTTCACCTTACTCCCTCGCTCTATTTGCTAAGTGAAGGTTCAGAATCATTGCTAACGCCTGTTGTGCAGCTGCGTGAGCATCGCTTGTCTGTGCTCGAATGTCTCTATCTGCCGAAGCAGTTTGTACGTTTTGACCCAATAATATGAGCTGTGACATTCCATGCTGGGCTAATTTAGGCATTAGGTGTTGCTTGAACGCCATCTATTTACCGTTAGTCTTGATGTGGACGTTCTTCGAAAGATCATCTCGTGGGAAGCATCACTCAAGTTCGATCATGCAAAGCGGCGCCTTGCAGAAGGCAAGGACTACAAGGCCAAAAAGGTTTAGCATCAGCACTGCCAACATGATGAAGTAAAGCGGAGCATGCTAATGTGCCCATGCGTGCAGCTTATCTGGCTTTCCTTCCGGTATCTGATCTTTGCCACCCAGTTGCTGACCAAGGTATGTACGACGTGTCTTGGTGGAGAGAATCAGTTTCTTTGACCTCACAATTGCCTTTAGGGTGAGATCGATAACTTTCAAGCTGCCAATGCACTCTGGCAAAGTAGGAGCCTCTTCACGCGTTTGTTGATATCAACCGACTGACAACTGGAGTTGTGTGGTTCAGAGGTGGCCCAAGCAGAGATGAAAAACTGGGACTACGTGGAGGAGCATCTCCGGCCCATCTACAAAGCGCTCGAGAGCAAATTCAAGCTCCTCCGGTATACACCTCCACCAACATACCCATCACTGTACTTTTGCTGATCGAGACATCCCATTCATACAGAGACTTTCAGGATTTCTACAGTAAAGATGACCTGCAATCATCTACCTGGTTGGCCCTCCATATGCACCCGCCTGTTACCGTTACTGCAGGCTCTCAAGTAAATTCATCTTACACTCACAAGCGCTCAAACTAACAGGTAATTAACCAATGTTTAGGGCGAACAGCAGGCTTACCAGTATGGAACTCACCCGCTGACGGTGGTCAATTACCTACGTAAGCATGGGCTTGCCAAGCTTCTTTCAGAGTATAACCTAATTGCCTGCAGGCACGTAAATCTACGAGTGAATTGGCGGCAACCCAACTAAGATGAATTCTATCAGGCATAAGAAGTACTCAAACATTGTACAACTCTCGTCCACTGTTTTCACACCCTCGGTAGATTCCTCTTTTCACATTTGATCTTTTCTGGATGGACTCTTTGACCACTCAATTCAGGATCATTTGGGACGTGAGGCCAAAGCTATCATTGTGGACGAAGAGAAAGGCTGGCAGGTGCTCGCTCAATCTTTCCCTCCTTCCTTCCATCCATTTGATGAGGCACAGCATGGTTTTGTATGGAAGGCAGACACTCGCGTCTATGAGAAGTTGGGTACGTGTGTTTCGTGTAAGAATCAACCGCCTTAATCTTACTGTATGACAGATGGAACGCTGGCAATCATGTACCACTACAAGGACGAATGGCATGTGGCTACTTCGAGTAAGTCCTCTCATTCATCTTTGGTTGGACCTCTTCTCACCCTCTTCAACATTACCAGGAATCCCTGATGCAGATGAGCCTGTTGGATGGAAGAGCCTCTCTGGAGAGGTACCCACAAGATCAAGCTCTGCAATAACATTTCCTTGATCCTCATCACAATTGATTTCATCTACGATAGGTTCCACCAAAGCAGGTCTTCAAACAGACCTTCTGGGATGCCTGGTCCGCATTAGGCTACACCTTGCCTAAGGATGTCACCAAGTACGTTCCCTCAAGATCACAAGGACAAGGCGCTGATTTTACCATCCTTTAGGTGTTATATGTTCGAGTACGTTTCTGCTGATTACAGGCGTATCGTTCGCTACGACTCCGCACGCATCATTCTGCACGGTTCCATTAACCTGACTACCTGCACGGAAGAAGACCCAATAGTTGTGGCGGTAAGCTTACCACGTTCGTTATTCATCATCTTCTCTAATGATGTCCATCAGGGCGAACATGGATGGGAGTGCATTCGAGTGTTCCCCGAACTTACCACTCGCGAAGCGGTTAGCAATGCCGCCAAGTCCCTAAATCCGTGGAAACAGGCACGTTCCCGAGCCTTATGTTTCAAACATTGATACTAATGGCCAGCTCTCTGCCTCAGGCGGGCTTCGTTGTTCGAGACTCAGAAGGACATCGACTCAAGTATCTCTCCCCACAGTACATGGCATTCTTCTTCTCAATGGGCTGGCAAAATAAGGGTGAGCTCTTGATCAAAATAGTCTAAATCAACAACACTAATATCATGATGACAGGCTTTGGTCCTCTGAACTTGGGCGGAGAGAACTTTGACTTTGACTGCTTGGTCGAGGTTCAGCGTTTCGGAGCGGCGCATACATTCCTCTCCTTCTTCCCCAAGTGGGCAGGCCACATGGTCAATGCTGGTCGTGCCTATGACGAATTCCTGGCCTGCTTTGATGCTTACTACGACCAGATTCGCGACGTGGATGATCAGCGCGAGCTCGCTCGTCGGGTGAAGACGCTCGGGCTGCCCCACAAGACATGGCCGGGAGTCCTCTTCGAGATGAAGAAGGATGGAGCCAAGTCAAGTCGCCACTACTTTGCGTTCCTTCCTCGCTCCCGATTCCTCAAGCTCTGGAAGACCTACCTGGATCACGCCAAGCGCCGTGCATCCTCTGGTCGTTCCCTATAGGGCCACAGCCAAGAATGTTAAAAATGAGCGCCAAATAAAGCCCTGCGCAGGCAAGATACGTCCGAAAAACGAAATCGCACCGACAACTTCCCGCTACTCCTCCTTCACCAGTTCCTCCTCTAACAAATCTTGACCACGTACGTGCGTGTAGCGCCACCCCTTTCCCCACCCCATCCCGCTCTCATTGCCTCAATCAAATCTCCCCTATCGCATTGAGAAGAGGAATAATTTTTTAATTGAATCTTGATCGATCCTCTGAGCGAGAACGTAATGGCGTACACCTCGTCCTCATCGTTTGGGGCGGTGGCGTGGGTGGTGCTGGTGGTGGCGTGGATGTTCATGACCCATAGCATCATTAACGTAACCATGCTGGCTGACGCCGCGGAGCCCCATCCCTTCACCATCCGTGACCTCACGGCCGCCCTGCGCGTGAACGACCTCTCTGTGTCCCCGAATGGCAGCCTCGCTGCCTTCACCGTCCGCAAGTGGGTCCGTACTTCAACCCCACATATTCCATTTTATTTATTTATTTATTTATTTATTTATTTATTTATTTATTTATTTATTTATTTATTTATTTAACAGTCATGGAATTAACGCTCGACCATTGCGCGCAGGACGGGAAGGTGAGCACGACAAGCCTGCACATTTTCGACATTGTAGAGAAGATAGTGCGCCAGGTGACCACGAAGGAGGGAGTGAGTGACAACAGTCCTCGGTGGAGCCCCGACGGCACTCAGCTGATGTTCCTCTCTACTCGATCTGGCTCCTCGCAGGCATGCACTATTTTTACCTTTCTGCCACCTTCGATTGATTCTTCTGACGCGGGTGGGGTTAGGTTTGGACAGTGCCCGCCAACGGCGGCGAAGATGACGTGCAGCAGGTGACCGATTTACCTCTCGACGTCGAGAACCTACGTTGGTCGCCCACTGGTATTGATCCTGAGTTCAGACTGAGCAGTCTACGTAAGAATGGAACTAACGTTCATCGCGGCAGGCGAATATCTGTCGTTCTCTACAAGCGTGTACCTCGACTGCCCAGCCGAAAAGATGTGGGAATGCACAGCCGAACGTAAGAAGGAAGTTGATGCAAGAGGTGAGCACCACCGTTGCACTTACTGCTAGACTCTTGAGAGATATTAAAGTGTGGTGCAGGTCCTAACACTGGTTTCGTGTATACGAGCCTCTATGTGCGACACTGGGATACGTATGAAGCTGAAGGAAAGCATAACAGCCTGTTTGTTCTCAAGCTTACGAAAACGGAAACGGGTAAATTGACCATTTGCATAGGATACCGGAAAGCGCAGTATTAACGGGCAATTACAGGATATTCAGCCGTTAATCCTCCTCTACCGATCTCTCACGGTCTTAAGGCCGCTGCACCTGTGCCTCCCTTTGGTGGAATCGAACAATACGGTGCGTCCGTTCCACAGGTGTAAAGACATCGAACACTTATAGGCTGCGTTCGACAGCGTGGGCACCTGACGGCAAGGAGATAGCCTTTACTGCTGAGATCATCAACCATCAGACCGCATGGACCACTGGATGGCGCATATTCACCGTGGCCATCGGCCCCAACGGACCGATCCCGGATACATTGAGGTAATCACCTAACCTTCCCACCGGGTGGATGGAATGTTGTGACAATTCCGCCCTATTCTCCTCTTAGGAATATTGTTGACGACATTACAAAGGCACGTACACAGAATCCTGCCTATTCACCTGATGGCAAGTATTTGGCCTATCAGTACGTCCCTAGCCTGCCAACGATCAAGAAATCATAAATACTGATGCTTATGTGCAGAGCCATGGAACGCCCAGGATATGAAGCCGACAGACAACAAATCAATTTGTACAATCGAACGGACGGGCAAACGATCCCTCTTACAGACGGAGTACATCAGTCGGATCCTATTACAATGTCATATATATTTACTACTTTCATCAGTGGGATAGGTCCGTAGACGGAATTCTCTGGTCGCCGGACAGCAAATTCATTGTTGCTGATGCTTCCGATCGAGCTCGTCACAAGTTGTGGACCATAAGGTGGCACTTATCTTGTACAATGTGTCGTGAGGAATGTTCTTACCATCATTCCAATATGTCTGCAGTGTGCCTTCTGGCCAAGTAGATGAGCTAGTGGGAGAGGGACACAACACGAGTCCAAGCTGGGCGGGTTCCAATCTGTTGCTTTACCTTCGGGTACGTATTTGCTACGTCACGCATTACGCCAGCACTAATAGGAGATGTCCTTAGGATTCATTGCTGTCACCTGCTGATATTTGGTCTGTGGAGCTGAAGACAAAGCGCTCATCGCGTCTCACCAATATCAACATCAACCTCCAGCGCGATACTATCATGTCATCGCCCACAGAGTTCTATTTCGAAGGTGCTGGCGACCCCGTACAGGCGTGGCTTGTAAAGCCAGTGAACTTTGAGCCTGGCAAGAAATATCCGCTGGCGGTTCTCATTCATGGCGGGTACGCGACCATAACACCCACAAATCGTGCACTTTCTGCAGGCCTCATATTTCTCTCAGGCCGCAGGGAGCATGGGAAGATGCTTGGTCATACCGTTGGAACCCACAGAACTTGGCTGGGCACGGTAAAGCATCTGTGACTCTAGGCATTGTGTTTGTTAAGACTAAGTCGTGTTTCAGGTTACGGAGTGGTCGCCATAAATCCGCATGGTTCAACTGGATGGGGCCAGAACTTCACTGATGCTGTTACGGGTGGTGCGTACATACAATGGATGCTCTATCGGTCTACAAGAGTAACGTATCAACAATCCGTAGATTGGGGCGGTCGTCCGTTCGAGGATATTATGAGAGGTGTAAAGCACACGCTCGCGCATAACAACTGGATTGACCCCACCCGCGTTGGCGCTCTTGGTGTGTAAGCCTACATTGATTGTGTAGCTTTATCCTCACTTTCCCATGCATGCAGGTGGTTCGTATGGTGGATACATGATCAACTGGATCAACGGGCACACCGACGACTTCTTCAAGTGTCTTGTGTGTCACGACGGGTTGTTTGATATCACTGCCTTCTATTTTGCCACCGAAGAGCTCTTCTTCCCCGAGTGGGAGTTCAAGGGCACGCCGTGGACAAGTGATCTCTACACGAAGTGGAATCCCTCTGCACACGTGGACAAATGGAGCACGCCAACTCTCGTGATCCACGGTGGGCTTGATTTCCGAGTGCCAGTGACAGAGGGCCTCGGTGCCTTCAGTGCCCTGCAAAGGCGCAATGTCCCATCTAAGCTTCTCGTCTTTCCTCTGGAGAACCACTGGGTTCTTAAACCCCAGAACAGGTGCCCATCCTTTTACCTGCCTTCCTGTGAAGAAGTGCTAAAACTCTCGTCCCCATTTAGTATTATGTGGTACGACAATGTTCTGGAGTGGCTTGATCAATGGCTCCAACCAAAGAACTAGACCTAAATTGTGCTGACGTCAAATAAGCTACCCAGCCACGTCTTCAGTACTGTTCTTGGTGACTCTCAAGCATTAAAAAAATGCGGCCGCGGTTCCATGAAATTCAAGTGATTTTTTCCATTTTAACTCCGTTTGGGCACAACACCAAGACAACTCATTTCCCTCGAGACGACAGCTGTTGGTGTTGTGAATCCGATCGGAGACACAAAATGGTTTTTTTCGGCATTAAATAATTGTGTGTTTTATGGTACATATTTGCTTTGGTTTTTTACCGTTTAGAGGGAGAAGAAGTTGATGCGGAAGACGAACCAGGTGCCATCAATACCTGCCTGGATGGCCTTGGCGTAGAACTGGAAAGTGTCCTGGAGACGGGGCACGAAGTACTTCTCGAAGATGACGGGCGCACCGTGGTCGCGGCACTGGATGGCATGGGCGTACTCGTAGCGCGTGTTGTGGTTCTCAATGGGCGGGTTGATGGGCGGGTTGGAGGCCGTGTCGATGATGATGATACCCGACGAGCGCGTGATGGTGAAGCCCTGCATGTTGGGGTCGATGTTCTTGTAGGTGGCGGTCAGGCTCTGGAGCTCGGTGGCGATGGAGAGCAGCACGTCGTTGGAGGTAAGGTTGGCATTGCGGGTCAGCTGGCGGAAACGGGCGTAGGAGGCCTGGAGGAGGCCCTTCTGACGGAAGAACTCGCCGGCGGAGACCATGGCAGGGTCGAAGTCCGAGTCATCGCAGTAGTTGTCGAAGAAAGTGGCCGAGGCGGCAACGAAGAGAGCGGCAAGGATGAAGAGTCCAAGGATAGCGCGGGCCATGTTGTTTACAGGTAAGTGTGATTGATCAGGGAGTGTAGTGGTACAGGTGTGTAGAGTACAGTCAAGTTGTGTGTGTAAAGTGAGTACAGCGATATGTATCGCCAATTTATAGCTGCTCTGCTTGGTACTGCAGTGAACACGGGATATGTTCTGGTTTCCTCGAACATGTGGTATCAACACTACTTGACTTCCGGTACACATACGCGATTGGCCACTCGTATCGCGGCAAACTGCAGTTGCTCTGATCCAAGGGCCACGAGTTGCTCTAGGATCATAAATAGCGAGAGGTGACGTCTCACCTCGCGGCTTTTGCTTTCGCCGGTTTCCTATGATCGGTTTTCTCCTTCTTTTTCGGTGGCCAGTTCGCGATCAGCATTTTATTTTCTTTTAAAATATTAGTGCTTTCTTCCGTTACCCAGTGTCAGTTTGAAAATGATTTAAGAAACATTTTTCTTTCTGTTGATCAGGACAGCTGGTGTTTTTTATATATGTATATATTTGGTGAGGGAGCTAGTGTTACAGCCATCGAGGGATAGTAGAGAAGAGAGGAAAGAATCGAGAAGGTCACAGATCAGACGTCTCCTGCAGCAGCCTCAGAGTTGAGGTACATGAGGATTTCGTCCATGGTGGCCCTCTTCTCCGGCTTGGCCGTCC
>CDEZ01021853.1:0-13201 GCA_000826365.1 Acanthamoeba royreba | reverse complement strand
TTCTGCGCTGATGCCACACGAATACGGAGAGCGAGACGCCGTTCCTGGTGATGGTCCTTTTCCCGCTTCGCCACTCATTGAGGATGGGCCAAGACGTAGGGATCCCACCAGTCCAGCAGTGCTGTTGCAGCCAGACGATAATTCTCCTGCCGGTCGGTAGGTTCTCCCTTGCCCTCATTTCGGTTAGGCTCACTGGGAATCTGAATGCCACTGCTTGCAGGAAGAAGCGTCGGATGCAAAATCGAGGCACAAAAAACAAAGGCCTGCGTCACTTTAGCCTTAAAGTGTGTGAAAAAGTTCAATCAAAACGAGTCACATCCTATAATGAGGTCTGTGGCTTTTCCTTTCTTTGTACCACCATTTATTGAGTTGACTCTGTGTGGTAACCACACAGGTAGCGGATGAGTTAGTATCTGAACTGCAGAAGATGGCGGCAGAAGGCCACGCAGAAGGCATGGGCAATAATGTGCGTATAAGCTTTTATTTAGGCTGGCTAAGCGCGCTTGCTTATGCGCAAATCAGAAAAACATTCGGCGGCGAGTTTACGACGCACTTAACGTTCTCATGGCTATGGGGATCATCACCAAGGAGAAAAAGGAAATACGCTGGGTAGGCTTACCTACCAATTCCAAACAAGATTTACATAAACTCGAGGTAATTTGAAGCCCCCTTTATCTGCTGCTTATGAACAACACTCACTATTCGCAGTCGGATCAGGAGGCACGGCTTGATCGAATTCGCAAGAAAACAGATCACTTAGAAGAGCTGATCTCACAGGTACACGTCATAGCTGCCCCTTCCTGACGGATCCACATCGTGTTGACGTTGTGTCTGCGCAGCAACGCTCCTATGCCAATCTATTGACGAGGAATACCAAGGCTGATCCAGCGCACCTGGACTCAAGCGCGAAGATCCATCTCCCCTTCATTCTCGTCAATACGCGCAACACCACGGAAATTGAGTGCGAGATGGCGGAGGATCACTCCGAGTATTTCTTCAACTTTAGTGCGCCGTTTGAGATCCATGATGACACCGAAGTGCTGAAGCGAGCGGGCATGGACCGGGAGGGAGCCCAGACAACTGTGGTGCCGGCTCGGCTCGCTCTGCCGCGCACGTGAAAGCCAAAAACATACATTCCACACATTTTGTACATTCCCTGTTTTGGGGTGATTTCATAATTTGGCGGGAAACACAAGGAAGGACAACACACTCGAGTGGTGGTCTGGCCAGCTTGGACTACTTGCCTCAGCCTCTCTTGCCTCTCGTCCCCCCTCCCACTCGCCGGAACAAATGCTCTCCCCGCTCTATACGTTGGCATCGAGTGGCCACCGGGCAGCAGGCGAAGGGAACAAGAAGCGCAAGAAAAGACTCAGCCGTGCGCCTTCCTACCTCCAGCAGCGCCAGAACCGCGGGAAGGTGCATGAAGAAGAGGAAGAAGAAGAAGAGAGTAAGGCCTTGCCGGAGCATCAGCTCTTCTCGGTTCCCGCCACCCCCAACCCAGCCACGGCGGCCAGCAGCCTCCCGCTCCTCCACGTAAACGATGATGCCATAGAGAAGCGCAAGCGGCGTCAGTCACGCCTGGTGGGGGCCGCCTTGGCCAGTACGGCACCCGTCCCCCCTCCTCTCCCCCTCTGATGGGTTGGCTAGGCCGCAGGGCTCACGCGTGAGGGGTGGGTGGGTGGTGTACACAGGTATGTCCCCGCTCCACCACGCGGGTGAAGGGTTGTCTCCAGCAGGACCTGCCCGCAGCAGAAGCAACAGCAATGGCCGCAGGCTAAGTGTAGGAGAAGGCCTACGGCGCAAGAGTGTGCTGCCTCGGCGAGGTGAAGCTCGCGCGCAGTTGCCCAAGACTCAGCTTATCGAGCTCTATTCGGAGTGCATTCGCATGAGTGCCGAAAACGTACGGGAGTGATTGATGCGTCATCTGATCCCTCCTCTCACGGCCGCCTCTTATTGTGCACCATAAGCACAGAAAATCAACCAGAAGAATTCGTGGTCGCTCGACCTCATCGACCATCTGGAGGATGTTCTGCACACCAACTTTGATGGCGATGAGATGACCGGAGTAGGCAACTTCCAGGCTGCTAGCTGTACCCTTGATGCCAGCGTCAAAATTTATTCCTGCCGTGTGGACTCAATACATAACGAAGCCTACCGCGTTTTGAGCGATTTGTCTCTTTCGCGAGGCGGCCAGAAAGCCTGTACAGTTGTTTCTTCCTTTGCCTGTCCAATAAGTTTGCTAACTTGCCTTCTCAGGCGAAGAAACCAATGATAAAGAGCAGTCCCTCGCGGGAGCCAAGACCAGGGGGGCAAAGCGCAAAAAGCGAGCAGTGGAAACACTGGAAAAGAATGTTGCCTCATTGCTGGTGGATGATCTGGGTTTTGGTGTCGGTCTTGATCCTCTCTTTCGTAAGCTTTGTTCGGGCTTTGATGAGTCCGGACCGCAGGGGCTCCTCCTCAATCAACTGCCCACCAACCCACAACTCGAAGTTCCGTACCTCACCTCTGGCGCAGGACCCAAACCCTCTCACCGTACTGTTTGGCTACAGGTAGTACTAGATTCGGCCAGCACATTCTTAGCTGCCGATAGCGAAAGCTGCGCCGACAACACACCAGCCGCCTTAACTTACACTATCCCCGTCCCGATATTACAAAACTTGCGCCGAGCGGAACTCTCCTGCAAACCTATCTCTTCCCTTGCTCAAGATTTCATGCAGCAAGAGCAGCCATTCGCATGGTCCGTTATCTACCTACCAATTGTGCAACCATCTCTCTTCTGACGTTAGGTGCAGTGAATTTGCTTCGCAGCTCTCTAGTAGTGATGAGCCCCCTACTAGCCACGCAGCTGGCGGCGAAGGAATCCTGCGCACACTAGGTCTGCACACTACACCCGAATCCGAAGCCACTGATTTCTACAATTCGCAAGAAGACATAACCCAGGATGACTTTCCCCTGGACGATGGCGCGGTGAGTAAGCCTACCTCGTTTCAGGGCAGTGAGCTTGATTACTTGATTAAGGGTTCCTTACCAATGGGACCCTCCTGCTGGGCTGGTCCGTCCCACTGGAAGTATAAAGGCAACAAGAATATCGGTACGATTTCTTCTTTCGTACAGCTGCACCATACTAGTAAGGGTTAATCCCCAAGCGGCAGTGCTAGTAAAAGACGCAACATCTGCCGAGAGACTGGACAAAGAGGACGAGGAGCTGCCAGTTTCAGGCCAGCGCAAGAGGAAAGGCCCCTTTCAGATCGATTTTAGCCAGCAACTTGGGCCTGAGTTGTTCGTATCATCTCGAGCCGCCACCACATTGTCGAAGACCTTCCTCAGCAAAGCTAAAGAGGAGGTACTGGTAAGTCAACTTCTGCAGACAACAACTAATTCGGGCGTAACAGGCCTGGATGCTGCCTCAGGACACCAAGTTCGAGCTGCGCTCTCTGTACTCACTCTTTTTGCTGCCGTATCGTACGGTCGGGCTACCTTGTGTTACGACCGGCGTTCCAAGTCGGTTTGATCGGCTTGATGGTTGCGTTCCTCACCCTTTCTCTATGTTAGACTCTAATTGACAGGCTTTGCTGCAGCACCGTGCCTCAACCTTGAAACTGGCGGGTCTCACGTGCGGAACTACAACCACGAACAAGACACCACTATTCAAACATGGGACTCTGATAGTAAAGGAGACGTGGCTGCCCACATAGGTATTGGAGATTTTAGTGATGACGATACCATGGTACATACGACTGAAGCTGATGAAATCGAGGACGATCTGACTGTCCTGTCTCCACAGGATACTGATCCAGATTTTCTGACGAAAGAACCAGAACTTGCGCATGACATGTTTCTAGAGTTAATTGAGGCTCCGCGCAAGGTTACTGCTGAATCTATATCCTACGCCCGTGTGGCCAAGAAGATTGATGTTATTGCGCTCAAGCGTGCCCTCACTCGCCAAATTGCTACAGGCGTACTCATCCTGCTTCGCACAGTCCAGTGCGCCAACTAACTGAACTCGGCCCCAGAATTCGCACGAGATGCACACCATCTCTTTCCAGAATCTGCTCCAGAAGCTGCCTTCTTACCTCAAGGATGAGCGGACCCTTGCCGACCTCTCCGTTCAGGTGAATTCTTTACCATCACCAATCATTAGCAGCGGCCGATGTTTCTGACTTGCGCCTGTAGGTGTGCTTTATAACGTTGCTGCACTTGGCCAATGAGCACGACATGGAAATCACTACCGCGCCAGCCGATGAGGAAAGCGACGGTGCGGCGTTCGTCTACCCAGCTGATCTACTCGTGCATGCGCCCCTTCATAACGGCCTCACCTGAACGAAACCGAACTTGGGTCCATTGTTGTACAGACAATTTTATTGGTTGTGTGCTTTCCGCAACGAGATTACTGGTCGGATAGACTGAGGGCGTGATGGAGGAAGTAGGAGTTGAACCACTCTGCGTGATCGCTGGAGTATGGAGCCTCATCTGCTTCTTCATCCGTCAACCTCTCACCTACGCGATCCAGCAAAGTTGGAATGATGCCACGCGCGTGCAATTGGACACCGGAGTGGAACAGCGCACCATATTTGGAGGCGAGGGTGTAGTGACTTGCGTTCCATTCACGGAGTTTGCGCTCCATTTGTCGTTCCTCCTCCTGTGTGATGCACTATCTTCAAGCAACGTGGAGTGAACGGCAAGCAAGTTATGAAACTTACCTCGAACTCGCTACTATTATCGTTCTCTACAAAGCTTGTAGAGAGCCAGTCGTCCATAAAGGTGGGTCGTACGTTCATGTAGACTTCAGATATTACCTTCATATTGCCTGCCATATTGAGTCGAAACGTCAGCACCGAGGAGCCACGAGAAGAGGCTGCAAAAAGAATATATATATATACTGGTTCGCCACTTGCGGCCAAGGAACTTGACAAGGCTTTTCAAAATTTTTAAGGCATAGAGCCTAATCCATGGATTGTCAAAACTCAACAGGCGTTTCAGAATAGTCTAGATGAAAGAAAACTGGTCAAGCACGGTGTAATGCAGGACTTGCGGCGGGCGTACCGGAGCAGAAAATTTTATGAGTAGAAGGCAGCGATGGTGGTTGTACTTGGTAAGCTTCTGCAAGATGCGCAGGAAATTGACCAGAGCGAAGAACTTCCTCCTTGAGTAATGCACTCCCTCATCATCCTCCTCTCCTTGGTCAGCTGTGAACACGCTATCTTCGCTTTCCCCAACAAATAGCCTGTAGGAGAACATTTTGGTGGTGAGGCCACTCATCTTATAACAACAGTCCCTTAGGGAGTATACTTCCAATTCGGTAGGCTAGGCGACGTTAGCAGCGGGCTTTCAGGCTGATTGATCAATTTCAGGATGAGGAGCATCATCTTGGCCTCTACGAGCAGCTGTGTGGCAAAATCCTATGAGAAACCGTGTAATGCATTTGCATACGGGGAAAACATACGAACTGGAGATAGGCAGCCTGGATAGGATTGTTGGCCCGGACGTGCTTGAGAAGAAGGAGCAAGAGGCCTGATATGGACTTGACCATGATTTCTTCATGTCGTGCTCTTTCACTCGTATGGTCCAGCGAATTACGGTCTTCCCGCTCCCCTCGAACCTACGAAATTGTATTCTTAAAGCCTAACTAACAATTATTAGGGCCTATTGTGAAGTACGCACTTACCTTGGTAATCTCGCTATAGAGGTTGAATGAAGCCGATGCTCTCTTGTCTGAAGGGGCCAGTGTCAACAAGAAGTTGAGTAAGTGGATAAAGATCTGTACATTCCAAAAGCTCCGTCGATCAATTGCAACGCCAGCACACTCTGATCACAGAGCATACCTTACGAAAGCGCGGGAGCATGGTAGAATAAAATACTTCCACGCTGCTTTTAGGTCGTTGCTCTCCGTATTCCTCCTATAGAGCGCGGCATTATACGTAAAGAAATGTGAGCAGGGGAAGTTCTTCGGGAAGAAAGTGGTGGAAGGTGTACAGGAGATGAAAAGCAAAAGTGGGTTGGGTCTGAATATGGGCTAAGGCCTCTTTCAAACAGCTGTTCAGCCTCCCGCAACGCCTTTACAGACGAGCAACAAGCAGCGGGCATCAGATCTATGTATAGTATATTCTTGAGCTTGAGTGACGTACAGCAGGGACTGGTGCGTCGCCATTGGCATTCGAACGAGCAACTAGCATGGCCATCCGGGGATGCGCTCTGCGCCGCCTCCAACCATCAGGGGAATGTTATCATTTGTTCCTAGGCAGGTATGTACCTGCGGAAGTGGGTGGCCTGTTGGCGCAGAGCAGCTTGGTGCGATGGACTGCTTTTTACTTCGAGAGGACCTAAAGGTGCCAGGCCGCGAGCTCGGCGCTCCTCTTCCTTGCGCTGTGCGATGGATCTTGTGCCTCCCCACTCATACAGCACACTCTTCCACAGCAGCAACAGCACCTGCATTTTGGATTTTTCGCTCACTCATCGTCATCAATTTGAAGGAGCTCGTTTCACATCTTGCCTTTTTGATGGGGTAGCGAGGATTGCGGTTGTCACCAAAGTCCAACAGACACGAAAACAGCACGTACTTCAAACCCCGTGCACCTTCTTCACCGGCTATAGTCATTTCAGTATTATAAGTGTAGAAACAGGCCCTCAAAATTCTTCTGAAGAGGCTTGTACCGATTATAGAGGAGATCCGTGGGTTGCTGGAATTCGAGATAAGAAGCAGAAGCATAAGGTTGGCGTACAGCCGCATATCAGCATCTGCTAACAATCTCTCGCCTTCATCAATTGGTGCCTCCTGTTCCGCACCAGTCGCTTCATCGACTGCCCTGTACAACAGTCGCCCAATCAATAGGAGCTTCCTATGGCAGATAGGAGCGAACATGACAGTAGCGTCGGAACCTTTTGGCAGCACAAAAAAGTTCCAGATAGGTAGCATAGGCGCCAGACGCTTCGCTCGGAAAACAAATAGCAATCAGCGTTCACATAAAACGGAAGAGCACAGCGTTCGATCGTCAGTACTGGAGCTTACCCATTAGTATATGATTCGTGGCGAGAGCTCGCTCGAGCTTTGGCTGATTGTCTGTAGTATTCGTATCCGCCCTGTTGTCGACTCCTCCTGCGTGGCGTATTGTGTGTACATATATCAATCAAATCCAATTGTCGAGGAACAGCAGCGGAAAAGGGTCTAGATACGATACCACCAAGTGCGAGATGCAGCAGGACGAGACCGGAAGGGCGCAGACGGGCCAAGGGCAAGGAGCCAACTTGCCCAAGTTGTGCGAGTAAATGGTGCAGCAGGTCATTCCTCTCTGTCGTTGTTGTTGTGGGATCGGCGGAAAGGTAGCGTTGAGCTGCCTGGTGGGCATGCCAGGCCTCTCCGCCAGAGAGCACCTCAGAGAGCTCCTCCGCGAGGCTGGCTTCGTCCTCGTACTCTTCGGGCACGGCGGCACGCCCCTGCGTCAAGGCCCGCGTTAACTCATGCCATTTGAGATAAAAAGAGAAAATAAAACATGGGTTGTTTTCTCTTTTATAAATATTTATATTTATATTTATATTTATATTTAGAAAATGATGTCAGAGGAAATGAATAATTCATCATTATTTATTTATGAACATATAGAAGGGAATGGGTACGAGGCGCTTCCTTGAAGGGGAGGCGAAGTGGGCGGAGGAGGAGGAGGTTTGCTGCTGGAGTTCCTTGAGCTTTTCGAGGGTGAGGGGCAACGTTGCTCGCCCCTGTGCGGACGCACTCCGCTTCTTGTGGTGGTTGTGGTGCTGCTGGGGGGGTGGAGGCTGTGTGGGGGGCTGCCCCTCTCCCGCCGCAGAACCCAACGAGGTGGAGGAGGAGGAAGGGAGCTGCATAGATAGAGATATACCTCCTGGAAGAGGGTGGGTGGGCTTCGCCTGGGGGAATGGCGGTGGGGACTTGAGCAGAGCAGAGCAGAGGTGGAAATATATTATATTAAAATATATTTAATTTATGAATCAACTAGTTAAAACAATAAAAATACCCGGAGCTTTCCTTTCCTTTTCTGCTGCGAATTGAATCGCTGTATTCCTGCACTAGGCGAAGGGAAAGAGCGATCCAAAGAGGAGGTGCTGGAGGATGGGCAACTTGCTGAGCACGTCGTCAATGTACTTGAGCAACAGGCCCTTGTTGATCTTTTCCCACGATGCCACGCCGCTGATGTTGTACAGGTCGGGCGAGTGCTCGAAGAAAGGACCCTTCTTGGCCTAGGTGGCCCAACGCGGTAAGGCCACATGCAGTCTGTGGCATTTGTGATGGAAGTGGCCGTACCGTGTGAATATAGTGAATGCAGCCCAGATAAAGATACTCATCGGCGTATCGGGCAACGAGCTCCTTGTCAAGCACTGAACTCGGCTGGATTTCCTTGTGGTCTGCAGGTACGTACATTGAGGGAAGATGAGGAGGTTGGTCATATGTTTCCGTAAGCACGCTTGAGGCGTCAAACCTATGAGCTGCGCGGCGCCCCAGATGAAGGGAACAAATTGGTGATCGTCAAGACACCACACCCCTCGTGAGCCAGCCGGCTCCAGACCATAGGTACGCTGAATCTTTCGCACTGCAGTCCTCTCGATGAATCAACACGCTTTCTTCTTCTTCTTCTAGGCGATGCGATTCACGCAGCGTACCAAGGACGAGGTAGCGGGAGAAAACGCGAGTGACCAGGGCAGGCAGTTCATCCTGGCCTACAACGCCCAGAGCATGAAGACAGTACATCCATAACACGAAATGAAGCTCGTGCCCTGTGCCATAGTCAATCCGAACCGGGTTGCCGAAGCTGTCCAAAAGGTAGCCAGCTAGTTCGACTCCTGCCGCCCTTCGGTCTGTCGGCAGCACAAGTTGATGCAAATCCTCCGCCTCCTACTTGGTTGTTGTGTGTTTCAATAAATTGGAAACAACAAAGACGGCCACAGGGCTCCTCCTCCTCCTCCTCCTCCTCTATGCTGACAGGGTAGACGGGGAGGGAGGGCCCCATGGGGCACGTACAGAGGTGAATTTGGCGTGCCAGGACCGGAAGGCCTTGTTGCCAAATCGCATCTCTCCCGTCTCTGGGGGCGTCTCCTCTACCAGTGTGTCGAGGCGCTGCAACATGGCCAACGCCCCCTCGACCACCTCCACCCCCACCGGCATAAGCTAGCGTACGTCCGTCCCCACACAGGGCCCCGAATAGAGAGACCAAGAGGGAAGGGGGGGATATGTACGGGGTGGGAGGGGACGGGGGTGGAGTTGGGTCGGCGGAGAACGGCCTGGTTGAGGGCGCGCAGCCAGGTGAGGAGGAGGCGGTAGGCGGAGCTCTCCTGCTGGAACCACTGCACCCCCGCCTGCGAGGTGAGACGCTTCGTGGGGACCACGTACGCCGGCCCTCCTCCTCCTCCTCCTCCCCCCGTAGGGGTGGTGGTGGTGGTACTCGTGGGTGGGGTCGACGAAGAAGGGGAGGAGAGGGCCCCCTCCTCTTGCTGCTGTTCCATGATGATGCACAAAAATACTTTATTATTATTATTATTCTTGTTGGAAATTGCACGATTCTTACTTTTTCTTTTTCTTTTTCTTTTGTTATTTGTTTTGAAAAAGGAAGGTGACCATAAAAAGGAAGAAAACAAAACCACACAAGCGTAAGGTCCTTTTCTGTTGAACGAGCCAAAGCCTCCACGATGCAGGTCATCCCTCAGCAGGGCTCCTCTAGGAGACCCAACAGGCAGGCCTGGCTGCCTTGGGCCTCGGTGGTCCTCCTGGCTGTGGTGTGGATCCTGGCAGATGGAGCCCTCGCTTGGAGTGGCGGAACTGTGTCCGCTACGGTACTCGAAAAGGGTATGACCACGGCTTGTCTGGAAAACGTCATCCGCGACCTTGCCTGCACGCAGCCTGCACTAGGAGGGATTCAGGGATGCGGAGATCCTGCTCCCCGTCAGCTGATAGGGAGCGGGTCGGGAGGAGTCATCGATGTTCAGAGTTTCAACTTTGATTTCTCCTCTCGTCGACGGGGGGCCGGGACGAAGCTCGAACTGAATGACCTCGTGCGACGTCAATTGCAGGCCGAACTCGTCAACGTGGTAAGTGAGCAGTACCTTCACAGACGTTCGGCTCCCTCGGAAGCTGTGAGCACCTCAGACTTTGGGGATTCTGGCTTGCTTGCCGACCTGTTTGGTACCACCAACGTGGGAGCACTGACCTTCACCAAGTCTCCGGACTCCTCGTCCCGAGACCTCTTTGAACGTACTAGGCCACAGTCTCTCCAAGTTTCGTGCCACCCCGGTCCTAACCAACGGTTGTGTAGTGTCGGCGGGGAGATGGATGCAGCTCAGTGATTATGATGGAAATAAGGATTGTTACACGCTTCCCATGGTGTACCTTGACTTTACTCTGCCTATCACGAATTCGTCCCGGTAAGGCGTGGCTTTGGTGCTCAACTTACGGACGCAAATGCTCACAACATGTCTTTCTCACAGGTTGGCAGTTCGGGCGGAGGGGATCGTGTCGGGAATCAAGTTTGTATTCGACACGCAGGTTGAAGGGCGATACCTGGAGGAGGTTAAGGTGGCCCTCAACTGCCTCGGCTACGCCGTGGCAACAGATATCGACCCAAATCCCTCGCTGGCCATACTGAACAACGGGGCCTATTTTAACGCCACCTTCGTAACGGGCATCCCCAACTGCTACGCCTAAGTTGGACCCAACTTGGTAGGTAGAAGAGAAAAAAAAAGCCAAGTACAGTTCGAAGGTTTGTTTCTTTTCGGTCGCAGCAATAAATAATGCCCACCGTGGTGGACGACTCAGTAGAGCTGAGGCTGCGGCAGGACTCGGGTCTCAAAAGATCGGACAACCCATCTCATTCATCACTCGTCACTCGTGGCGTCGCTTTCGTCGCTGTGCTTTTGGAGCTTCTTCTCTTCTGGTTTCACATTCTTCCCACTCTTGTTCAGGGCGCTATTTTTCCGCAAGAAGCCAGAGTTCGATGAGGCTCGCCGCGACTTGTTTGAGTCGTCACCCTTTTTGTTACCATCGACTGCCTGCTCGTCTCCACCGTGTTTGAATTTCGCGAGCATCTTTGCCTTAAGCTGATGTGGAATGTGAGCCAAGTCATCGGCCGTCACCACGTGTTCCTCCCACTCGTCCTCATGACCTGGTTCACGGTAAGTACGAACTTGCATGATAGGATAACGCCAATCTGATGAGAGGAGTCCTTCCGTACCAGAATCTTGATGGCCCTGATACGGGTGACCATGGACAAGTTGGAAATGAAGAGAGAGCTTATGCTTGAAGAGGAAAAATTCTCCCTTCATGATGGAGCGTACTAAAATCTTCAAGATGTCCATGGGAGGAAACCTAAGGGAATCATGATTAGATTAGACTCCTCGCCACAGAAACGAGATGGGAAAGCGGTACCAAATCAGAAACCAGATCCACCCAACCAGAACATACCACCAACCCGCCCCTCCAAAATCGGTCTCCCCATCATCAGGAAAATCATGCAAACCGTAGGCACACTGAAGGATGCCAGCACACTAAAATCAGTATTGAACTCTTAGGGGGTTGGGTTATGGAAAAGGGAGACCAAACCAAGATAGTGGCCGCAGATTGTGCGACGATAAAAGCAATGACAGGACCTAAGCCAGGCCTCTCGCGCCAGAAGAGCCACGATAGACCATGGGTACGCGTTACGAACACCGTGGAGAGCCCAGACGCCGACACCTGAGACAACTCGATATCAGAATAATGGGCATCAAATTGAGGAGTCGGATATTCCCACTTGAAGATAGATAAGGCCGCGTGCTTCCGACGCAGTCAAATGAGGAAGACCAAACCAGCGCTCGAAACTATCGGTGTAGACGGCCAAATGGAACAGCACAATGGTCGAAACGGATAAGTACGTGCCCAACACGATGGCCGTGCCGAAAATCTCGAGAAGGTTCCAATGTTCTGGCTCCTTTGAAGGCTACACGTGAACAAAAAAAAAACATGACATGTTGTTAGCACCGGTGTTGCATCTCAGTTTTGCAGGCCGCAAGATACCTTGACTTTGTCCTTGGAAATGGTCAACATGGATCCATCGTTGAAGATGGCGAAGAGCACAGTACCAATCGTAGGGAAGTACCAATCATAGGCCAGCGTCAAAATACCGAAGGTGAGCACGATGCGCACACAAACTGAGATTGAGTACATGCAATAGTTCTGCCGGGGAGGAGCAGCCAATTTAGAGAGATAACACATTAGAATAATGATGTTGACAAAGACCGGCTACAGTGGTCTGGAGCGATTCACGGTACCTTCATCCGCTGGAATATCTTCCTCGAACCAACAATTGCATCCACAATGACGGAAAGGCCTTCTTTGGTCAAAACGATATCCGAGGCTCCACGAGCAGCATCCGTGGCACCCGACACGGCAATACCGATGTTCGCTTTCTTGAGAGCGGGAGCATCATTGACACCATCGCCGGTCATGCCAACAATTCGGTTTCCACGTTGCAAGTACTCCACAATGCTGTACTTATCTTCCGGGAAAACCTGTTCAATGATAATTGTTTCGAAGAAAAAACATTGAACACACCGATATTGATGTTAAATAGGATTTACATGCAGCTCGCGAATTGAAGGGAAATCACCTCAGCAAAGCCGTCGGCTTCGCACACAATCTCGTAGAGGCTCAGGCCAGTTTCATTACGTGCTTTAGCTTCGTCCTTCATGTAGGCCGCCGGGAAAATGTTGTTGCCCATGCCCAGTAGTTTGGCTGTCTCCTTAGCAATTGTCAAATGGTCTCCGGTGATCATTTTAACGTGCACACCGAGGCCCTCAGTTTTGGCGATCATGTCGGCCGTGTCGTCACGAGGTGGATCGAACATGGGAATCAAACCTGTCATCGTCCATTTCTTACCTGGACATGGTGATTATGGAGGTGAGTGAAGTGAATCGCACCATAAGGCTTAGGACAACTAGAGGCGGGCTAAGAGTAAGGAAGAGAAATAGCACCATTTTCGTCAGAAATGGCCACTCCGAGCGTGCGGTAACCAGCCTTGCCAAGACGTTCAATATCATTCATAACGCGCTCGCTGATCTTCTTTTTGTTCTCCGACAGGTTAAGAATAACCTGTGGAGCGCCCTTCGTGGCATGGAAAACCTCACCGTCGGGGCTCTGCAGCTTGGCCACTGTCTTCTTGCCCACTGGGTCGAACGGGGAAAAATGAAGGATAGTAAACTTTTT
>CDEZ01021851.1:0-11420 GCA_000826365.1 Acanthamoeba royreba | reverse complement strand
AGCTATCTCTACAGCAGTACCAAGGGCTCGTGTCTGAACAAGCTGCCGCTTCTGCGGCGCACTTGCCACGAGTGCTGTTAGAATACGATCGATCGTTTCCATTGCTGCTCCAACGCGAGAAACGAAATTAGACTGTCGCTCCACAAGAGCGACAAACTCGGCTGTAGTGAGGGAATTTTCTCCTACAAAAGTAACAAAAAAGAGTTGATCAGGGTCGATGGAAGCACTTGATATGAGAATGTTGGCTTACCTGGAAACACTTCGGCAGAGGCTACGCCAGATAGGCCAAGCTCGTACACTGATACAGCGCTAGCAAAGGATATGAGCCCAATACGACAAGTCTCGGGGAGAGTTTTGACGACGTTGAGGATACCGATACGTAGAATCTGTACGAATAGGGGAATGTTATGGAGGTACAAGCAATAAAGTTAAGTTGAAGGACTGCACCTCGACATCACCCTGCACTAGATTGGCATCAATGATGAAAAAGTAAGCCGGCTCGGGGGTGTCGGGGCCAGGATAGTACTGCCTAGATGGTTCGAGATACTCCACAATTTTGCTATGAAACTCGGGGAACTGAGCGCATGAAGGCTCACCGTATTCGTCTTGATTCGTGTTGGTGGCATCGCACAGCACGCACTTCCACTGACCAGTGGAGAAATCGGGCTTGCAATATTTGTTGATGATGCCCCCGCACCGGCTGCACGCCACTGCAGGCCGTCTCAGCAACGGTACGGGCTTTTGCGTCGGCACGAGTGGACACACAAGCATGCCTAGCGGTAACTGCGACTTACGACCGATATCCAGTCGGTTTGGCACACGCTCTGCGGAGAGGGCTACAAGGCTGCGCTGTGGCTGAACATAGGAAGGATGCTGCGGGTCGGAGGAGCAGTGATCGATGGAGTGGGCAGCACTCATAACAGCAACACGGGTTGGCGTTTGAGGTTGTTGTGGCGGCTCTTGCGATTGGAGTGTGATGACTGTGCTGGGAGGAACCAACGCCGCAGAGGGAGCGACTGGATTCTCGCCTGAGAGCTGCGATGCTGGTATGAAGGATTGCTGCGGCTGCATCACAGTCTGAGGGAGCGGCGACGCCATAGGAGCAACAGACGCAGCGGCCGGATTCTCACCTGAGAGCTGCAACATGATCGGTTTGGATGGTTGCGGCAGCACCGCGGGCTGGACGAGAGGCGATCCGGGAGGAGTACCAGACACAGCAGGCCTCAGCAGCTCGATGCCGTACGAGCGAGGCGAGATCTGTCGCGTCCCGGTGCTGCCCGGCGTCTCTGACGGTGCCGGCACAGCCGTGTCGATGATGGTGGTGGCGTCGGTGCTGCCAAACGAGAGGGAACGCGATGGCGGGACACTACCGGCCAGGACCGCGCCCGAGTGTGGCGGGGATGGGGTAGGGACCGATACGGTGCGCTGCTGTGGCGGAACGTAGGGTGACCCAACGACGTAGGGAGTTGACGAAGCAGCAGCAGAAGAAGAAGAAGTAGAGGGATAGAAGGACGTATACGAAGAAGAAGAAGAAGAAGTAGGAGGAGCAACAGCTGCAGAGGACGCAGACAAGGGCGTGGCGGCCGTGAGGGGAGTAGTAGTGGCGGTGGTGACGGGGGAGTAGAAGGGGGCGGTGAAGGGCGAAGAAGGGATGGAAGGGGTGAAGGCCTGCACGTACGTTCGAGGGTAACCGCCCGAGGTCGGTGGAGCTCCAGCAGACGAGGAGGAGGAGGAGGATGTTGACGTTGGTGCTGAGGATCCATCGCTCGATGCAGGTGCTCCCACTACTCCTCCCGGCTGTAGAGGCGACGCAGCATAGCTGGGCCGCGCGTAGGAGTAGCCCGCAGCGGAGACAGGCGTGGTTGGGTATTTGGCGCTGCCTCCTGAGGAATCCATCTCAAACAAACCACCGATCGCACTCGATGAACGTCCTCACCCCACAATTTACGATCAACAGCTCAGGGCGGGGTCGACACAAAAACACGTCACAGATCTGAAATCTACTCGAAAATCATATCATATTTTGAATTCTTGTACCAAGACCTTTTCCCGCCAAAACGACTGTCGTTAAGGAATCGCGCGACGCAGGCGAAAGGGAAACAGATTAGGAGGGCGGTACAGACAAATTAAGGCGATCATGGTAGAGCACCTCTACAACTCCAACATTTCGGGGCTTCGTGAGGCGTTGGCAGTCTTGCCACCAACAGTGCTCTTGGAATCCCTTCGCTACGTGTCCGGTCGTCCTCTGGCCCAAAAGCATGCAACCGATGCCGTTCATCTTGCTAATCTTCTGGTACCCATTTCTTTGGTTTGGAAGGTCTCTTCGTTCATAAATTGACGAAATAGTTCCTTCCCAATGCGTAGGTCAATGAAGCTTGGGAAATTGGGGCCGAGGTACTTACCACCTGGACCTTACCGTTTTGATTTAATGTTCTTGCACTAATCTTCCTACGTCGCGCCACCAAGCAATTCGCGGGCCGTGTAAAGTGCGTCATTCCGCCTTTCCTCCAAACAGGCCGTTATCCAACCACCCTTCCACGTCTTCACAGGAAAACGACGAGGAACGCTTTGATTTCCGCGCTGACAAATGAAAGTGAGGCTGACGATGGCCTTTCTCCACTCGATCAACTGGAGAAATGCTTGAAGAAGGCATTCACCGGTAGTGGTACGGTGAATCCTCCAGTCAGCATCCATGGATGCGTGCTACATAACCGATTTTGCATACGAACAGATCCTGGTGCCACGTTCGAACAGGTAGATGTTAAGGTGGTTCGTGCCTGTGCTACAGACCTAATGATTGCTGTAGACGAGATTGAGTACGTCAGATATGAACATGCACACTTCTCAGAGTACTCATTCTATTCTATTCAATTCTTTACCTACTAAAGGCCGACCACGTTGCAGCATCAGCTCGTGGATGAAGCAATTTGCATGGGAATTAATGCACTGTTCACACTGTACGTTATGAATGATAAAAGCTTGGATGGATCTCACATGCGTTCTTCAGACTTCCTCTGTCGCTACTTACGAAGTACTCCGCTGAGTGGCACCTGGACGAGAAGGGCGGTAAACGCTCACTCATTGCTCGACTTATGATGCACCTGCTGCCACTCGAGTTGGATGACCTGGCCATGGATGAGGAGGACGACCAAGAAATGATAGAGGATGAACCAAAAGTCGCCAAGCAGACAGCAAATATTAAGCAGACGAATAAGCAGGCTAAGGCTGTCAAGAGCAAACCCGCGCCCGTTCCTTCGACTCCAGAGAAGCCAAAGAAAAAGCAAGAATCCTCAGAAGAGTCGAGCGAGAGCGAGGACTCAGAAACAGATGATGTCCGCACCAAGCGGCCGACGAAGCCAAAAGTAGCTACAAAGCCTGCTTCTCCCACCACAGATAGTGTAAATATAAAAACCAAGACACCAGCGACCAAGACAGAGGCGGTACCGAAGAAGGCAACGCCAAAAGCTGCATCCCCTCAGGTACCTTCCATACTGCCCTTCTGATTGAGATGGCTGTTCACACGCACTACTACAGAAGAAGACGCTCAAGCTTCCGGACGACATGAAGGATCTCACCCTCGATATGAAGGAGAGCCAGATCACAAGGAAGTACAAAGTGTACGCCCATCTATTCCTCCGTAGACCACGAGGCACTAACACTTCGATTGAACCTCCCAGTGACCAGCTGAGGCGGTGCCTCAAAATGAATGGACTTGAGGATGCTGGCCTCAAACCCAAGCTCGTCTCTCGTTTGTATGCCTTTCTGCAGCAAGTCGAGGACGAGGGCGGAGACGAGGACGAGAGTGAGAACGACGATGAGGAAAACGTGGATCCCAACCAGGCTTAGTGTTTGGCACGCAAAGATGGAGGGCAACCACATCAGCGTTGGTGTGATGAACGCATGCTTGAGGGCAAGAGATTGGGCATGCCCATCTCCCCCAAGCGAAGAATACAAATGCTTTCGTAGCATCAGACACAGAGTGCTTAGTGGCCCTGCTCGCGAGGGTTGAAGCCGCCCTTGCTCTTGGGCAGGAACGATCTCCTCTCGTGCAGCTCCCTCTCCAGCCACCATGTGGCTCCGAGCGGCAGCTTCTTCTTGGCCTCCTCCAGGTAGGCCTCGGCCTCTTCGAGACGCCTCTTGGCCTCTTCCAGCGCCGCTTCGGCCGCTGCCTTGGCCTCTTCGGACCTGTGGCCAAAAGCTCACCTGGTGAGTCAAAACGCTCATGAAGGGGAGGAGCAAGCGGACGGAGAGCGGACCTGGTGCGAGCAGCCTCAGCGCTGGCGCGCGCTTGGCTTGCCTGTCTCGCCGCCTCTTCCGCTGCAGCACGCGCCTCAGAGGCCTGTTTGGCGGCTTGTTCCGCCTCCGTCCTGGCGGCGGCCGCTTGTGCAGTAGCGTCCTTGGCGATTTGAGCAGCGCGATCGGCCTTCTTGACGGCGGCTTCCTGAGTGATCTTGGCCCTCCTCAACGGAAGAGGGTCTGAAGACAGGTGCTGCGCCAGCTCGTTCTTGGCCTTGTTCCTCTGCACCACGCTGCCCTCCTCGGACAGGCGCTGCAGCTCGGCGGTGCGGCCGTTGAAGGCGTCCTCCTGGGCCTTGAGTTCGTTGAGAGCCGCTTCGAGCTCGGCCTTGGCCGCCTGCAGTTCGTCCTCGCGCGCACGCGCTTCGGCTTCACGGGCCTTCGCCTCAGCCTCAGTGCGCTTGGCCTCGGCCTCTCGCTTCTTGGACTCCTCAGCCGTGCGAGTGGCTTCGGCCTCGCGTCTCTTGGCTTCGGCCTCCTGGGCCGTCGCCGCACGCAGAGCCTCCGCCGCCTCGCGGTCACGCGCCTCCGACGCGGCGAACGCTTCCGAGACTTCGCGGAAGATGCGCTCGGCCTTCTCGATCTCCTCCTTCGAGCCCTGAGGAGCGTTGACGAGGACGTGCCAGTCGACGTTGTACTTGAAGGTGAGAATGTGAGTGAGGGGCACGCGCTTGACCTGTCCCACGATGGCGCCCGTCGACCTGAGCCTGTCGCGCATGGCCTGGACGGTGAGGGTCTCCTTGAAGTGTTCGAGGAAGCGGTGGGCCTGGAACTCGTCGAGGTCGCTGCCCTCGGCGCGCTTGGCCTCATCGAGCTCGGCCGCCTTGCGCACGAACTGCCACACCTTCTCCGCCTCCTTCGACGCAAAGTCCTATTCCCACCCACGAAGGGACGCGTGTTAAGTGACATCGACAAGTGGTACGACACTCCTCAAGAACGAAAACGAAAGCGAAACATCTGGGCGACGGGAGAAGAGTATCGGTGGTAGTACCTCCCAGAAGGCGTTGAGGAACCACACGGCCTGGTCCTTGTGGGTCTTGGTGATCAAGTGGTCCAGCTTCTCCTTGTCATTCGAACCCGGCAGTCCCGACATCTTCTTCTTCTTTGCTTCTCTCTTTTGTACTTCTTTGTGCGTCCTCTGCGTGAGGCGATGCGGCGTTGCTCGGTCGACATAATTGCAGAGCTCCGAATTCTTTGCATACTCCAACTTTTCTTCGATATTTTCTCTTTGATTTTCTTGGCAGGTGCGGATCGTTACGAGAGCACGCAAAGGAGGCGAGCAGCGGGTGGACCACAAATCACCTTCGCCCCCTCCTCCCCTCCACACCGCACTCCCTCCCTTGGCCCGTGTGAGTCGCCTTTCCCCCTTTTTCCACTGCCCCCGTTCATCGCAGGATGTGTACGCTTCGCCCCTCCCTCAATTATTTTAATTTTTGTCAATTCAATTGAGGACAGTTCTCGAAATGATTGAATTCATTTTCTTGATTTTTTAATGCTTTTAATTTATAAATGCTTTTGCGTTGTGGGGGGGGGAGCAGCGGATAACGAGGACAAGTCGGGAGATGAGATCAGTTTCGACGACAGCAGCGAGGAAGAGGATCTTGAGGACGAGCCTGACCACTACGAGGCCGACGGATTTGTAGTGGAGGACGTGGAAGAGGAGGAGGAGGACCAGGGAGCAGCACCTGAGGGGGAGGGCGGCGACGCTGCAGATCGACGCCGCAGGCGCCGCGAAGATGGTGATCGTCATGACAACCACGAGGAGGGCGACCACGGCGGCGCCGGAGGAGGCGATGAGCTCGACCTCGATCTGGATCTCGGGGGAGAGAGCGCCGCGGGAGGTGAGGGAGAGGAACGGCAGCGCAAGAAGAGGAAGCGGAGGAAGGCAGGGCGGGAGGAGCTCGACGAGGACGACCTCATGCTCATCGCCGAGAACACGGGCGACATGCGCTCGCTTGCCGCCGCCAAGGCCGCGCGCTCGGGCGATAAGTTCAAACGCCTCAAGAAGCAGGGCGATGACCTTGACCGCCTTATCGAGGAGGACGAGGAGGGTAACGCTGACCCCTCCCGAGAGAGCGACCGTCTCGACAGTGCCTCGCTTGAGAAGGAGTTCTTTGGTGACGAGGGTATCCTGCCCCGCCCAACATTTCTATTTTTTATTTTTCAAAAGGGGAAAAACGGTCATTTGATGTATCTTGAATTTATTGTTATTTTTTATTTATGTTGGTGCGTGCTTGCAGAAGACGAGCAGCCACTGCAGCCACAGGATGAAGGCGGTCTCGAGCGAGGCGCGTTGCAAGAAGACGATTTTGACTCAGATGAGGAGGAAATGGAAGACTTCATCGTGTATGGACCCGATGAAGAGCAGGAACGACGAAAAGCTCGCAAGGAACGGCGTCACGTCAGTGCTTTGGGCATATCACAGAGCCAGCTTGATGACGCCGCCTCCATTTTTGGTGGAGATATTAGTGAATTCGCCCAGCGTCATTTCGATGAAGAGGATTATGAAGTACGCTCTACTAATTCTCTTCTGCCTTCAATGTATCATGCTAACATTTATGCCTTGATCTCAAGTACTATGAAGACGAGGAGCTGCGCCCAAGGCGGGAAAAAGAGGCACCTTTGTCTGCCAAGGACATGCTGGAACAAATTAAACAACAATACGAGCCCAGTCTGCTCGAGGAGAAGTTTCTCTCTGCCGAAGATGAAACGATCCGTACCACCGACATACCCGAACGCCTTCAGGTTCTCGCTTATATTCACACCATGGAGTAGGACAATCAATTGACTTGCTCTTTCTTCATACAGTTGCGACTTCCCGATATTGTGTTACCTAAGGACATGGACCGCGAACTCCTGGGCAGGGAGGCCGAGTGGATATTCAGCCGAGCCTTCCAGCAACGTGCGGGTCTCGATGCTCATCAGCACGCTGTAGTAACGCGTATCATGCACGTTTTAGAATTTATCAAGTACGTGCTTAATCCACTGCTCATGTGGCTGAAATGAACGATTTTTCTGATCGTGAGCTACATACAGGAAGGAAAACTTCGACGTGCCCTACATAGCGCACTATCGGAAGGATTATTGGAGCTGCCCTCAGCTTTCGGCCTCAGATCTCTGGCTCATATACGAATGGGACGAAAAGTTTATTCACATTCTCGCTAAGAAGTCTAACCTACGTTCCACGTACATGTCCATTGGTATGTCACTGCGGTAGCCAACTGAAATTTTGCTCTCTATTGCCGGAGGCTGACCTTGACGCATCATCAGAGAGTCAACATGAGGATTACTACAACGAGCTCATTGAGCAGTGTGAAACTGAGCAAGACATCAAAGATCTGCACGACCACTTTCTGCTGCACTATTACAAGGATCTCGAACAGATATCCACAACGAAGCTCAAGCGTCCGACAAAGAGGGACTACTACTCTGTATGCAAAAAGAATGGCCTCGTCCAGTTCGCTAATAAGGTACTCGAGCTGCAATCTCATCTAATCATAGCCAGTAATTACTGACCTTAACCAAATGATAATGCAGAGCTTTGGCCTTACGGCAAAGGAATTTGGTGATAACTTGATGGAGTCGTTCCTCACGCACACGCCCGTTAATCCCGATCCCGATCCGGAGACGCTGGCGGCGGAGTTCTTACAATCACCGGATAACAAGGACTTCCATGACGTCGAAATAGTGCTGAAGGCGGCTCGTTATGTGCTGGCACGTGAAATTGCTTGTGATCCTCATGTTCGCCAGTCCCTACGGAATACCTTCTATGAGCACGCTGAGATTTCCACGTATCCTACCCCGCGAGGGCGCAGAGAAATCGATCGCGATCATGATTACTTTGTATGCTCCTTACTTCACGAACTTTTCAGAGCGAGCTTTTGTTTACTGACGCCTTTTGCAGAACATAAAACGGCTGGAGAAAAAGCCGGTTTGGGCATTCAAAGACTCAGCTCAGTTCCTTCAAATCTCCAAAGCCGAGAAGGAAGGCTTGATCACGGTCAACATCACAATCCCTAACGAAGGCGACTTTCTACAGGAGATGGAACAGCTCTATCTCTCTGACGGTACCACCACAATCTGCTTGTGTTTTCGTCTCTTCGATTTACCCTTATCCAATCGTGTACACAGGCTACAGTCTCAACGCTCAGAAGTGGAACGAGCAGCGGCGGTTGGTGTTAAAGGAAGCTCTTACGACACATCTCTATCCGCTGTTCAGGACTGAGTTGCGAGCAAAGTTGGTGCAGGACTCCACTGATTTCGTCATGGCCCGCTGCACCAGTAGCCTGAGGCGCGAACTTATGCGCGGGCCATTCAAGCCTATAACTACTTCTTCCCGTTCAAGGAGCGATGACGATGGTAAAGCTTCCTCATTCTCTTTTTGTTAAAGCGTGGCGCATCTGATCCCCGTCTCTGGGTGCTGAAAATTGTAGACGAAGATGACGAACAAGAAGGAGCTCGCGTGATTGGCTGTGTATGGGGTCAGGGCGACGCATCCACGATTTGCGTTGTAGTTGACCGCTTCGGCCAACCAGTGGAGCTCCTGAAGCTTAACTTCACCAACCTCAGAGTTGATGCAGGTATCCGTTCTTCTGCACTTACGCCTTGGTATACGACCTTGGGATTCTTATGCTTTCACAACTCGGTACCCCAGGTTCAGATTTGGACAGGCGGAGGAAGCAGCAAGAGCTGGATCAGTTGGAGAGCTTCATCGCTGACAATAAGCCACACGCCATAGTGCTTGGTGCGGGGCCAGGAGAGATCGATTCTCGTAAATTTTTTGAGGAACTGGAGAGGGCCGCTGCAGCGGTTGAGGATCGTAAGCGCCTACGTCACCGTATACACGTTACATATGCCGACTCGCGCATTGCCAAGGTCTTCAAGAATTCCTCACGCTCTCATAAGGAGTTTCCCGATTACATGCCTGCTGCGAGGTGCGTTTCTAAAGCTGTTAGTGGTATCATGTCCAAGTTCTCGTGGTAACAGCGTTGGTGAATAGGGAGGCCGTATGCTTGGCGCGCTTCCTCCAAGATCCACTTACTGAGTACTGTGGACTTACGAATGACGGGGCTGACGAAGTCCTTTGTTTGCCCCTTCACCCGCTTCAGACGTTGGTAAGTTCAATCACTATGTCGGCCCGGTCGCGTGCCCCATCTGAAGTCTTTTCTTTGTGATAGGTGCCCAAGGAGGTGCTGCATGAGCATCTGATTCGCACGTTCATAGATGCGGTCAATAACGTGGGAGTGGACATTAACCATGTCGTTCAACACAAGTTCGCCTCCGGTTCACTTCAGTTTGTAGCAGGTTTGGGGCCTCGTAAAGCACAGGCTCTTTTCCAAGCACTTGAACGGAAGGTACATCTCATCCCCCTGTTGCCCTTTTTTCAGTCAGCCGGATGCTTATCTATTATCACATGTTAGGGTGGACTAGTGTCATCAAGGGAAGATATCGACGTAGCGCTGAAGACCTTTTGCGCCCTCAAGGGAGCACCTGATGTCGACGACAAGGACCGTATGTCGGTGGTGTATATCAACTGTGCCGGCTTCCTCCGAGTCCGCAGCAAATATTTCCTTCAGCATCTTCGTAACGTCGTTGGTACCTGGCGTCACCGCTCTATTTTCGCCTCATTTCGTTAATTAACCAAGACGTATGCAGATCCGCTGGACGACACACGAATTCATCCTGTGGATTACAGCATTGCTACGCAAATGGCATCGGATGCACTCGGCAAGGAAAAAGTTAAAAGCTCGCATGTCGATGCTGTCATACGTCGTCCGCAATTGCTCGATGATATCGGTACAGCTTGGCCCTTCCTCAGTTGTACTGCTGGTTTGTCGTGATATACTGACTTGCGCCAAAATCACAAGATCTTGATTCCTTTGCGGAGGATTGGGAGAGATCAGGCAAAGGCAAGAAGGCAATCGCACTTCAGGACATTCGCAAGGAGCTGGGCAATCCCTACGCTGACCCACGGGATTCGTACAGAGACATCAGCGCGGACCAACTCTTCTACCTCCTCTCTGGAGAGACTGAAAGCACTCTTAAGTACATGAGTGTTATTGCAGTGCTTCCTCTTTTCCCATGTGCTAACGCCACGAACAATTGTGTGAATGATTAGGATTGGGCAGCTCGTACATGCCAAGGTGTTCCGCATCGGCAGGGACTTAGTTATGTGTCGCCTCGATAACGGGCTGTTAGGTAATATACGAGTGCCTGACCTTACTGACTCGCACGTGTCATCTCCCGATGAGGTCGTCTCGCCGGGTTTGTATTTTCCTCCTATGATCTTCCAATATCAAGATACTCATGTCAGCACGCATACAGGCCAACATCTTGCGTGTCGCATTCTATCCATGGACAAGGAGAAATTTAGTGTTAATCTAGCCTCCTCAAATAGCAAGCTCAATGATCCGGCTCTTGCGGGTCACTACGCCAAGTTGGATCCCTATCTTCTTGAGAGAGAAGCTGAACAGACCGAATTGCCGCAAGATGTCGCCGCTCAACGCAAGAAGGCTGCAGCTCCAGGTAATTGCTTATGTCACGAGAGGTGATGGTGCAGATATCTCATCTTTAGTTTAATTAGCCCAACGAAGAGTGGCAAAGAAGAAGCCTCAGCGAACGATCACGCACCCCATGTTCAAAAGCTGCTCATGGCGAGAGGCTGAAGAATTCTTGCGAGATAAAGACCCTGGGGAAGAGGCTGTCATCGTCCGACCTTCTTCTCAGGGCTGGGATCACCTGAACATTTCATGGAAGCTCACGGACACGGTTTGCGTTCACACTGGTATTTAGCACTGCTTCCACAACTTTCGCCTGTTGCTCTCTCTTAGTGATCACCCTGCAGATATTGTCGAGAGGAACAAGAAGTGGGAAGTTGAGAAACAGATCTACGAAGATTTGGATGAGATCATCTACCGATTCATCGTTCCTATGACCGACTTGGGGCGTGAGATGCAGAACTACCGGCTTTACCGCGCTGAGAGTCGTGAAGCTGTCGAAGCCCGTCTGCGCCAGGAACGTGAGGCCAACCCCTCGCGTATTCCCTACTTCATCTTCCCCACTCCAAGCCAGCCCCGCTGCTTCACGATTGCCTACTTCCATCAGAAGCCCCGCTATGAGGTGCG
>CDEZ01021848.1:0-13834 GCA_000826365.1 Acanthamoeba royreba | reverse complement strand
ATGATGATGATGATGATGATGATGATGATGATGATGATGATGATGATGATGATGATGATGACGAAGATGACATTGCTGATACCATGATATGCGTAACCTGCGCCAGATATATGCACCATTCAAGGAATTCGATCATACTTACCATCGCATGATCTACGTCTTCTGCTGCAAGAGCGGCTCGTGCCATGCGTCGCTTCCACATGGCAGGTACCTGCTTCATCACTTTGCCATGCAGGCCTGATAATGATGACTTACTTCATTCATTGTTCCATCATCAGCTTCAAGGTGTTCCGAACTGAACTTCCACTTGAGAATCCATACTACGTGGCTAAGCCGGAGGAGGAGATCGAGGAAGATCCCGATGCAGCGCAGTACATCTATCATCTGCCAGAGAAAGGTTCTGCCTGCATTCTTCATATGCATGTGATGCATGATCCCTGTAAGCAGGAGCTTACCCAACTTGACAGTGTTTTTCTGTGCTGAGTGTGGTATGAGCGCTTTGAAGCGGTGTAGCGCGTGCAAGTCTGCACACTACTGCAGCGTGGAGCATCAGCGCGAGCACTGGGCCCGAGGCCATAAGGAAGAGTGCGAGCGTATCCGAGCGCAGGGAAAGGCAAATGCCGTGCCCACGATGAAGCAGGCGCCCGGTCTCTTCGAGGAATGGGAGATCATCACTGAAGAGGAGCCATCGGAGGATGAAGAAGAAGAGGAGAAGGACCCAGAACGCTACAAGAAGAAGCTGTCTTCCAAGTATAAGGAGCTGAAGCAACTCAACAAGATGCAAAGCAAGACTCGCCCACGACTGGCCGACGGCCTCCCCGAAGACTTCCCCGTACCCGAGGATGCTGATGAGGATGGGCAGGTTGACGACAGCTTCATTGCCTTCCAGCACCGCATAAAGAGAGCGCCCAATCAGATACTAAGGTGCGTCTTGTCGTATGAGTCGCCGAAGCACGAGCCAGGTCATCACACCCCACCAATCGCAGGTATTCACGATGGGACGGAGCCAAGCCGCTATGGGTCTGCGACAAAATGCAACCTACGGAAGCTGAGGTGCCGACCTGCCCGCGCTGTCAGAGCCCACGCAGGTTTGAGTTTCAGGTGACTACTTACTCCTCATCCTTGTCAACACTGCTGATGGTGTATTAACTTGCTATCGTGTGCTGTACCTGTACACATTCGCAGATTATGCCCCAGCTCCTGCACTACATGGAAGTGGAGAAGGTTGAGCGAGAGGGATTGGAGAAGGCGCTCAACTGGGGCACGGTGGTTATCTACTCCTGCCCCAAGTCATGTCTGCCGACCGGTATGCTTTCCCGTACTTTGTCCTTTCTCCACGATCGTGTTTCTCATCAGAGCGGTGTTTCCAGGCGGCTCGATCTACAGCGAAGAGTTCTTCTGGCGACAGAACATGGAGTAAGCAAGGTCTCAATATGGTGTAGGTCACAAAGATACCTTTCAGGCCTCCTCGAGTTCTTGCCTGCCCGTAATTGAGAAATTTCGTTTGCCTCCCGCAACTCGGATTGGTGAATGCCAGCGTAATAACTAATAAGAAAGTATTCCTCGTAGTAAAACAAGCCAAATACAAAGTTGTGTCCGCCCTTCCACGTCTAGACAGTCATGGTGGGCCAGTGCTATCATGCTTGCGTAGCCTTCCAGATCGTTTCGCTGTGCTTGATTGTCACCTTCTTCAGCGCGACCTCCGTGCAGGCGTCGGCGTCAGCGGGTGGCTTCGTCCAGTTTGACTCCGAAGAAACGGCCACGTCCCACGCAACTCGAGGAGGCCTGAAAGGTCTCTTTGTGACCTATGCCGTCAACTCGTCCCTGGTCAACTCGACCCTCGGTGAGCTTCTGGTCTTGACGAGGGCCTTCTGTAGCAAGGGCGTCTTCGTTCTCCAACCGCCTCAAGTGATCTCGTGGCGCGGAAGCACGCGCTACGCCATGATGCCCTCCGGCTGGACGGTTCAAGCGCAGGACTCCCAGATCAGCTGCAGCGTCATCTACACGGGTCAGAGCAGCGGCTACACCATCCGCTTCGCCTTCGAGTCCAGTCAGGGGAGCGCCTGCTGGGCAGTGTGGCAGGCCAACGGGTCGGATATCGACTATCCGCTGGCTTCGTCGTGGACTGAGTACCGCGCCGGCGACCCATTCACCTCGGACGTGAGGCAGGACGTGATGGACATCCGCATCTACAACCTATGGTGGGGAGCTCCCGTAGCGCAAGGCGTTCGCTGTGCGGGCAACTGAACGCTACCATAGTAGTGTACGAGGCCTCGCTTTCCTTCTTGTTTTGTGTATGTTGATGGCCTGCTTGAGTCAACAATGATGTTTAGATTCTTTTCGAGAATATGCAGTCCCTCGTTACGTGCATTCTCCGTTCCACTTTACATGTACATCAGTGATGGCTTCGAGAAGAAGAAGAGGATGAGGAAGAGGAAGAGGAGTTGCGCGACTTGGCCGGCGAATCCGCAGATGGATATGGGGAGAGCGGAGGATAAGGAAGTGCATAAAGGCCCCCGCTTACCGCAGCTTCAGTCCCACGATCTCCGGACGACCAAGGCGAGGGCAGGGCCAGAGGAGGTAGAGTTACGCCTGCTGACTGCGATCGGTTATGCCGCTGCGACGATGCTGACCCTGCGGACCCGGAAGAAGAAGAAGAAGGTGATGTCATCAAAGTGGACTTGCCTTGTGTGGGCGTAGTGTTGCGCACTGAAGAGCCGCCATGAGGACCGCGATAGATGAAATCGCTGTCCGGACCACTAGATTGCTGTCGACTCGACGTTGGAGTGGAAGGTGCTGACCCGAACATAGAAGAAAGTGGAGGAAGAGTGGTGAAGGGAAGCGAAGAGGGCGTTGAGGAAGCGGATGTGGTTGTCGAGACCGAAGCCGTCGCTGGACTCTTGTGTATCGACTGGGCGTGGAATTGGGGCTGCAAGGGGGCAGAAAACTGGCTGCCTTGAACTCCGGTCATGGCCACCGATGGGTAGTTCTGTTGAAGCTGTGGCTGAATTGGAGCAGGCTTGGTTGTAGATGCAGGCTGGACAGAATCAGTTTGGGCCCTGAGAGCGCTGATAACGGAGAAGAAGAGCCAAATGGACATCTGTGTGCAAGAAAAGCTTGAGGAAAGCTCTTATCACTCGACTACTATGATCCACGCACCGCATGAGTTCTAGTATCAGAAGCCCAGAGGTCGAACGTATTGCGGAAGGAGTCCTTGAAGTATTGACCGCCCCATTGGGGAAAAGCCTCACACATCTGCCACAGGATGTTCTTCTGGTCCTGCGGCAGGTCATCCAGTTCGGCGATGAGCGGCTGCAGCTGTAATGGAGATCGTAAGGAAGGTAAGTTGATCAAATGCTGGCGGATGAGGACAGTTCAAGTTACCATGGTCAGCTGTTGCACGGAAGAAGGTATGGACATTTGCATCAATGGTGCCGCAGGTAGAAGCTGCGGCATGGTGGCTGCTGCTCCAGGAGACACCATCTGCTGTGGCTGAGCCTGCGTCGCAGTGGTGGTGCTCGTCTTGTTCGGCGACAATCTAGTTGATGATGAGGAGGATGGTGGGGATGTCGACGACGCCAGAGGCAGCACTTTCGGGAGCGCAAGTCGCCCTTGTGGTGTGCTGCCTTTCGCTGATCCATTCGCTCCGGCCTTCCCCGAATCAGCGCTTGATTGTCGCCTCGTCGGCGTCGTGCCCGAAGAAGAAACAGTCGTCTGCCCGGTGTCCGCCTGTTGCTGACGCGTAGACGTTGGAGTTCGTGAAGCGTGTCCCTTACTTCGGCTCTTCGATGACCGCGGAGCGGGTGAGGCCTGCTGCGGCTGTGGTGGCGGTTGTGGCTGCGATTGCGGCTGCAGCTGCGACTGAAAGTGAGGAGCCTTGCTCGCGCCCGGCAAGAGCACCAGTGGTACAGTTCCAGCGGTGGGCACCGACATCGCAGCCAGCGGCGCAGCCATCGGACCGCCATGCACGCTCGACGGCGACGAGGACGTGGTGGCCATCGTGGTCGCGGCCAGCCCCTGTGCCGCAGCCTGCATCTGCGGCGCGCGGTCATCAAAGGTGTCAAACAGGTTTGGGTACTTGAGGAGCGTCAGCATGAAGGCCAAGTAGAGCAACTCCACCGCCAGCAGGTTCGTCGTGGGCCCCGCCAGCCAGCCGGCCACCACCGGCCCGAACGCCGCGTCCGGCACGGCTCGCGTCCCTGCATGTGTAGCGGCGCCGGCGCCGCCAGAGTACCCGATGAGCGCAAAGAGCTGTGACCAGACGGCCTGGCGGGCGGCCGGCGGGCGGTCGTCGACAGCGCGCGCCATCGACTGGAGCTCGAGTAGGAGGGACGCGTAGAAGGGGAGACCCGTGAAGCACTGGAAGACCACACTATACATCTGCACCTGCCCCGACGGCTGCGGCTGGCCGCCGCCGCCTCCCCCATGACCACCCGTGCTGAGCTGTGGAGCGCCGGCGGCGGCCAGTATCTCGTGTAGCTGCGGCGGCTGCTGATGTGAAGAAGAAGAATGGGGAAGCAGGGCGGGAAAAATCTGCGCGCCGATGTGGCCCCCCGTGCTGGAAGGAGGCGATGGAAGGTGATCGAGGAGGCCCGGGGCGCCGCCGCTGGACGGCGCGGATGAGGCTGACACCGAGCGTGGCCTCCGTCTGCTGTGCTGGGCGGCCCCTCCTTCCTCGCCCGCCCGTGTGGTGGCCATTATTATGATTATTATTGTGATTTTCCCTTGGCTATCCAAAAGAAACGGAAAAGAAATTAAACTATGTTAAGAATTCGGTGGCAGGTAATAACACTTGGTGACACTTGGCGATCAAGATTAAGTACGTGGTGGGATAGAGAATGTGGATGGAGAGGGAGAGGATGTAGAGACCGGAGTAGAAGGAGCTCCAGTAGTGACAGCCGAGAAGCCGGGTGAGTAGAGCGGAGGGCGAACGTATGGCGAACCTTGACTTCCGAGGGAGGATAGGGGCACAGAACCCGAGTGAGGCGGGGTAGCCGCACCTGTGGAGGTTAGCGGAGTCGTGTAGAGCTGAGTGGTGGTAGTGCGTGAGGCGTAGGGAGAGAATGATGACGAGCTGGCAGGAGAAGAGGGGAACGCATAAGGAGACGACAACGGAAAGGAGTAGAGCGGAACGCCAGGAGTTGAAGATGCTGATGGTACAAAAGTTGACGAGCTGGTTGTTGCGGCAGATGTATAAGATGATGGTGGGGTAGGCGTTGAGCGGAGAGGAGTAGAATAAAGTGGAAGCGAATGTGACGAGGGTGGCAGTGCGGAAGTAGGGTTGGAGGACCAAGTTGCTGGAGAAGCATAAGCAGAAGAAGCAATGGATGATGACGAGTACGGCGTAGTATAAGGCGAGGAGGGTAGTCCTACAGATGAAGGCAAAGTCGAGAAGGAGGTCAACGAAGGAGAAGGCAAGGAAGAGAACGATGGTGTAGGGAGAGTCTTTGAAGAGGAAGGAGGGCTCGAGATGGTAGTCGGTAGATCAACTGACGCGGGTACCGGTAATGAAGAGACTGTTGGAGATGCCTGCTTTACGGGGGTCACACTGCCAGTTGCTGATGCTGGTGCAGGCGTGAGTGAAGGAGTGGTGATCGCGGCTGTTGGGCTTCCGATCTTCACTTCCTCAAAAGCGATTGCTCCACCAGGGGCCTCGTGACTGCGCGATATTGGCGACAAAACCAGAGGAGAGGATGACGTTGCTGGAACAGGTGAAGCAGCGGCGGAAGATTGGGTTGGGACCGCAGATGGTGAAGATCTAACAGGTGAGGAAGTCTTCTCCAAGTCAACAACCGAGACGCCAAGCTGTGCCAGAGCAGCTTCACGATTCCTTGGAATTTGATGCAAGAGACCCGAACCAACATCGCAACCCAGGCTGGAAAGCAAATGCGGGTAAGCGGTGAGGTTTGATGTGGGAGGGAGGGCACAACGAATACCTTCCGTTTCCGCCCCAATCTTTGCGAGGCTTCAAGGAAACCAGTCTGATATCGTCGTCACGCAAATTGTAGACGTAGAGCTGTACAACAGCACCGACATTGTTCTGGATCAGCGTGAAGAAGTCTTCAGGATCGTTGAATACAAGATCTGGTTCGGATAATAGTTAAAAACAAGGTGTAATATCTGAGAGTTAAGATACGCACCTGGTGTTCCGACGACGTAATCCAGGTGCGCTTCCAAGCCAGCCTCAGCTGCTGGCGAGTTGGGTTGTACAGTCTGCAAGAGAATGGATGTGTCACGCTCAAACACATCTATAGTTCGTGAAGCAGAGACAAACCAGGATGTGCCACAGATTCTCGCTTGCTGCACTCAGAGAGCAGAACCTTGTGCTGATGCCTACGGGCGTAGATCAGATAAATGCTCAGTACCTACCGATTTGATGGAGCCTCATCAGGAAGTGCACATACCAACGATTCCATGTCCTCCCCACTGCAAGCTCGGGACAATCCTGACCTCTGTACGCAAGAGAGAGTGAGAACGTTACAGTCATGATCGAGAGAACGTGCATACCCCTCGTCTGCTCTGTTTTTGTGTTGTAAACGGTGAGCAAGACCTCGTGTTCGAGGTTGGTGCGCAAGATCTCAACCAGCCGGTTGTCCTCCTTGTCCTGCATTCCATGTGTCACAAGGGAATATAATATTTTCACTTTTGCCTAATCTAAGATTAAAGATGAAAAAATATTTTTAATACGTTTCAATAAAATAAGTATTTAAATGAATATTACATAATATTTACGATTGCATGTCTCTACTTCTTCTAGCAAGGGCGTTGGCGTACCGTGGCTTGGCCATTGGCAGCGATGATGAAATCGAAGAAAGGATTAAGGCCAGCCTTCTGACCCGGCCCTCCTGGCACCACCTGTGGTGAGGTTGCGTCAGGTGTGAGCCTTGGTGACCAAGATCCAAGTCTAGCAGTATGTCTTCCTATACCTTGAGCACTTGGTAGCCCACCTTGGGCCCGACAGATGGCGTGCTCTGCTGATTCCCCATCTCGCGCAACAGAAATTAGGGAAAAAATCAAAGGTTTCGAAAATTGATTTCGTTTTCCGAAATGATGTCGGCAGAAAACAAAAAGGAAATGGCGAGTGCTCACCCAATCACAACAGGATTTCAAACATTAATGAAAAAACAGCCACCGCGATAGGCCTGATCGGTTCCGCATTTCCTGGACCAGACATTTCTGGCGCACAGAGAAGAAAAAACAGCATCAAAGAGGAGGGGAAGTTCACACGGCACGTGACGACTGGCTTTGGGATGGGCGAGGTCACGCCGTCGACCACCACTCCACGAGGAGGAGAGGAAGGGAGCAGCGACCCATCTCGATGGCGGAGCATGCTCACCTCCCCAACAGGCGATACTCCGGCCTCCCTGCACGCTGCTGCCCTCACCGTGTACCGAGCATATCCCCTTCAATTTTATTTGATTTTTTATTTTGACACCCGTTTTGTGGGTGATCGCCTTTTGTCAATACATTTGTCATTTGCATGTAGCTGTCAAACATGCAATTTTAGTTGTTAACCGTTTCTCGATTCCAAATTATATTACAAGTATGTTTCAAATTTCGGTAATTATTTTGAAAATCAGTTATTGTGGTCGCAATTTTCTTGTGTAACCACCTGTCTCAAGAGAGAAGACGGAAGAAGAGGGAAGGCCGCCCACGGGGAGTTCGTCTCTAACCCGTCTCCCTTCTCCTACTGCAGTAGCGACCCAGAGGTCCTGGTCACTTCGCCCAAGGGGCCACGCCGGGTCCGGTACTCACTCCCCTATCCCCCTCCTTCGGATTCATCTCCTTCTTGTCACTTGTGTTTGGCCAGCGATCGCTGCGAACTTCTAGTAATCATTTTCGTCGTTTTCGTTTTCGTTTTCGTTTTTGTTTTCGTTCTTTTAGTCTATCTTTTTTCTCTTGTTTTTTATGTTTTTATTATATTGGATTAACCATAGACCACCAACGTTTTGCGGCGTTTTGTTCCTGTGAAAACGGCGCAAAGACCATCCTCTCCTTGTGGGTGGGATGGTGGCAGTCTCTCATACGTTGTGGGCTCATAGCGGAATTAAACTATTTTTGTATTTGCCAAAAAGTTCTTCAGTTGACACGTTTTGTATCCTAAGAAGAAAAAGAAAAGAGAAGAGAAGGAAGAGAAGAGGAGGGAGGTAGAGTGTACACTCTGCTGCACGCGCTTCTGCATATTGTTTTGATGGACACACCTTTTGTATGAACCGGTTTGATTACTAACACAAGAAGACATGATGATCCTACAGGAAGGCTATGCAATTGGCTCTCCCGCAGGGCTTCAAGACTGAATTGGGAGAGGACGCGTGGGTCATACAGGAACCAACCGCCGAGGAAATGCAGGAACAGACGTCGCACTCGCAAGCACAGTCGCAGGAGGGGAGCCTTCCACAGCCCGAGGTGGCCAAGCCCACCAGGGAGAAGCGCAAGTCAAAAGAATCGAAGGAGAAGGATGGAAGGAACAAAATAGAGATGCGCTCGTCGGATGAGCATCCGCACCGACGACCCAAACGATCGTCGAAAGGCAAGAAATCGGGCACCGGCGACGACGCAAGACTGATGGAATGGCGCGTAGGATTCAAGAACAAGTGGTCTTCACTCGAACCATCCCCGCCTTCCTCCCCGCGTACCGTCCCTGGCGTCACCCTTGCTCACGTGGGCGTAGATGACACCTACACTGGATACACGGTGCCGATACGCAAGGTGCGGTGTGCCACGCTTCTTCTGGTCTCCATACGTCTTTTCGTCTTTATGTTCGTCAGCCTTTCTATCCGTCAACCTCTGTTCGTCAAACTAGCGTCTGCGCGCGGTACCTCAGCATGCAGCAATGAAAGCTCATCCTGTTAGGAAGGTTACCGGAAATGGGTCAATTACCTATTCAGGCGATTTACCCTCGCTCAAATTTCATCTTCTTCAATATATGTCTTCCGGCGAGTCGGTGGCAGACGCTGTGTCAGCTCACTGCCTCTCCTAACTCGTCTTTTTGAAAAAGAAAACGAGTTCGAGGTCAGAAAAGCGGCAACGCAGCTGCTTCATTAACCGCCACTCTTCTCCTTTATTTATTTGTTCCTATCGTCCGTCTCTCCCCTGTCTCCTCTACATTGAACACACATATATATACACCGCATGGATCTCGCGAGCAACCCAGCCACGATAGCAGTCAGGCGCGTACATGACATTGCGAGGCTGCGGGAATGGCGCAGCTTCTCAGCGCCGGCCGGAACCCCTGCCATAGAAATAGCTTCACGCTGCACGGCCACAACAGCTTACGTTGTGAATATTCCCTAAAATTAATCTTTTAACATTTATTTTATTTATTATTATTTTATGACACAACACCAACATGGAAGGACTTGTTATTCATTTATTCATGTATCTGATACAGAAACACGGAGCAGATGTTCCGGTGGAAGGAACAGGACTAGGAGAGCTTCCTGGCGAGACTCTCATCGTCATACACGATAGAGTAGTGCTGGGCCTCAATCAAGTACGTCTGCGGCAGATGATGGAACGGAAAGCACTTTGCTGGATAGCTAACGTACTTTCCAATTGTGCTTTGTCATGCTTGGCACGATCGTGCAGGGAAGAGTGGGACAGTTGGGGAGCCTTCACGTTACCACTTTTAGGCTGTCGTTCTTTACCAAGGTAGTTTTGCTTTGTGTCAACGTGATCGTGCTGAGACAGATCATTTAACCTCCCGCATTGCGCGACAGGATAATGGACGGATCATGGATCTGCCATTGGCCCTCATAATCAATCAGAAATCCGAGACCAAAGGAAGAACAGAGGTACAGTTAGGCATGACGTCTATGTAGGATCCTAGGGTCTTGCTGAAACTGCATTTATTGCGGTGTCCTCTAAGGGTGGTGTGCTTTGCCTGCTATGCAAAGACATGCGTACAGTGTTCATTACCTTCACCACGACAGAAGGCCTCACACAGGTACGTACCGGCTGAGCCTGCTCTCGACTTGATTTATATCTCATAAGTCCATTGTTGTCAGACCAAGAAGTGGGTCAAACAAAATATATTCCCGCCCAAGGTGACCTCGTTCTTCGCATTTAAGAATGGTGAATCAAGCACATCGACAGAGAAGTCAGATCACTATACCTTTGATATCATGAAGGTTGTTTCTTTTTCCTCTTGACCCGTATCGGTTATCTTATTCCCCCAACTCCTCCATCATTCAAATCTATAGGAGTTCGCTCGGCAGGGCGCCTTTGCGGGTTCTGATTGGCGGTACACAAGCATCAATAAGGTATGGTTTGGAAGGGGCCACAGCCCCAAACGCTGTAGTTGAGTTCACTTTTACTGATTGATACATCTGGTCTTGCCTTTGCAGAGTTATAAGCTGTGCGGCTCGTATCCCAAGATGTTCGTGGTGCCGAACAGCCTCAAGGATGAAGACCTCACGACTACAGCGCATCTCCATCATAAAGGTATGTCGTTTGCGATGCCATTTTTCACTTTAACGAGCTCATTTGGCCCGCTCAGGACGCACGATTTCACTCTGTTGGCGGCATCCTTCATCTAAAGCGGCCCTTCTTCGCCGTAGTTTTGACCCACAATCTCCGGATTCTCAGAATGAAGACCTCATACTCGAACACATATGGCGACAGAACCCAGGCACCGTGGTGCGAAAGAAGCGAGGTACCTCGTTCTTTTCTTAAATTGTTAGATATGTTCGCCAATCCCTACTGACACTCCCATGATGGGTCTATTGCGCGCCCGTGTGGACAGTCGGCAAAAAGACAGAATCTGGATTGTGGGTGATCAATATCGAACGTTCGAAGAAGAATGCCCTTTCTCACAACCAGGTGACGGGTAATAGCCAAGTGGTACACAAGGTTATTCTCAGCCATAAGCGTCCACAGCATTCCCTGCTCAAGCGATCAACCGTGAGTGGGGCAAGCACTCCATCTGCCAATGTCAGCACTGGTGGCGAAGAAGACGAAGCTACCTTCATTCAGAACTACGTTAAGGACATTCCTGACTATGAGCGAACTAAGGCCAGCCTCATTAAACTCCGCGAGGTGCTGTACACGACGAAAAGCGGCTATTCCTTGTTCAAAGATGAATACAACGGAGGTGCGCTTGGCGAGGGTGTCAAGGATTCGACCCTGAATTCTGCAAGCACCACTTCTTTGGCTTCCGACGACAGTAGTACGTCACCTTCACCTCACTCACTTCCTAACGGCATTGCGGTTTCTGTCTGGGTGAGTTCTAACTGCTTCTTCCAGCTGGCACGCAGAAGAAGGCATCGCCGCGGGTTGAGAAGAAAGTGAACTGGGTCTATCACATAAGGAAGACGCTAGAATTAGTGGAACAGATCGTAGGTCTGCTCGAGAAAGGTACAGGCCTACTGGACTCCTTGATAAGTAGTTCGTATTGAACTGACATATTTCTGATACTCGCAGGTGAGTCCGTCGTGGTGCAGAACGCAAAGGGACGAGATGCCGTGTCGACTATTGTATCGTTAGTTCAGATTTGCGTTGATCCTTACTACCGAACTATGCCTGGACTGGCGGTACTGATCCAAAAGGAATGGCTAGCGTATGGTACGCATATGATCGATTGCCCTCTTTCGCTGATTTCCCGTCCCACTAACAATCATGATCGTCTTCGTGTTATGCAGGACATAAATTTAAGCAGAACGTGTCTAAGAAGTACATTGATGACTCGCTCTCCAGCGTGTTCCTTCAGTTTCTGGTATCGTTTCCGTCTCAGGTTTTTAGTTGAGGGAAACAAGAATGACTTGAGAGTATGACATGGTGAGCAACCCTTCATCTCACTTTCATTTTTATTTGTCAGGATTGCGTTTATCAATTGTGGGATTATTCGCCGCACCAATTCCAGTTCAATGACACTTATCTGATCTTCCTCATTGATTGTGTTTACAATGGTACCGCTTCTATTCAAATCTTCCAGTGAATTGGATGGTACTGTGTGCGCACGTTTATGACATATCGACTGCAGGCCGATTCTACGACTTCCTGTGCGACTCTGAGAGGCAGATGGTGGCGCTAGGCGCAGAGAAGGCTCCCAGTGTATGGGCATTCGTAGCGGAGAACGAGAATCTGTTCGCCAACTTCCTCTATGCGCCTCCTCCATCTGTAGCCGGTCCGAGCGCGTCGCAGGTGTCGGCGATGGTTTTCGAACCACCTAAGCATTCAGCATTCCTCGTTGCGTCATCCTCGTCACGTCGGTTGAATCAAGCTCTGCGCGAGGAGGATATCGCTTCTACTACACGCTCCGTCACACGTCAGCGTGCAAACACAATCGCCAGCACTGATAGCGATGAGCAGGATATTGCCGACATTTCGCCTGTGACCGCTGTTATGCAACCCATTCAAGATGCTCTGCGAGTTATTCCACCTACGACCTCGCGTGTTCTACATGTACCTCGCTCGACCGAGATCAAGTTTTGGGCTTCTTATTATATGCGGTAAGTTTATCTCTGCTAGCATCTGTATAATCTAGATTGTCTGATCTCAACCTCAACTTGTTATAGATGGATAGGACACGATCGTATGCTTAATGCCATGCGAATCATCCGTTCCATACAGCACACTCAAGACTACTCATCTCTCAAACTCACCAATCGAGGTTCGTCAATTGATTAATTGGTTGATGTTTAGTGAATAGATAACGGCTAGTTTTCTCATCGCCTTTTTAATCATGCTTCCAATGCTAACCAGGTTTGCATGCGCTTCCGCACGAGCTCGCCTTCCTGGACAAGCTTATCAAGTTGGATTTGTCCAACAATATGTTCTCCACTATGCCGATCTTCCTAGGCAAACTTCAAAATCTCGAGCTATTGGATCTTTCGCACAACAAGCTGCTGTCTATTCCTTATCACCTTGCAGTGTCGCTGCCCTTCCTCAAGCAACTCAAGGTACAGATTCAAACTCTGCCGGAGTGGTTTCAAAACTAATGACGATCAACACATTAGATATTCCGCCTGCATAACAACAGGCTTTCTACTGCGTTGCCCTTCCAGATGTCCGCATTGGAGAATCTGACTGAACTCGACTTGTCTTACAACAACTTGGTGCGTCACACAACTTGCTTTCTCACTTACATGCGCGACATTGCACACGATACACGAAATAGGCGTTCGCTTAAAATGGATTTGAAATTTCCAGGACCATCAATCCATGCCTTCCTCTTTCGGGCGTAAGTGTGAACTCTCGACACGTCTGCGTACCCTCAATCTGTCGCACAATCGATTCTCCAAGTTCCCCGAGCGCACATTGGTGCCGTTGGTGAATCTCGAGCATCTCAACCTCTCCTACAACGCACTTAACGAGGTCCCCTTCTCGCTCTATCAACTCACAAACCTGCTCACGCTCGATCTGGGCAATAATAAGCTCAAGACAATACCCACCAAGATTATCGAGGGTACTTCCAGCGGAAGCAACAAGGTACGATCTGTGCGCGCCAGTCTGATGCTGGCATTCTCACACGTAACTGAACAATTCATTCCTGGCGCAGGATGAAGCGTCCAATTATCTGGGCTTGGCGAAGATGAAACGTTTGCAGATCTTTAATATTGAAAACAATCCTGATCTACGTACTGTGCCGTTGGAGGTGTTTGCCTTAGGCAGCTCACTGTACGTGTGCAGTTGGAGCTATTCGTCAGTTTTGTGGAATGTTTGGTGCTGATCTTTGTTTGCGATTGACAGATGCCAGTTAATCTTACGAGGTATTGGCATCTCGGCCTTGCCTTCGATGAACTTTTCCTATGTTACCAAGGCACTCGGAAATGTTCACTTCACCTCGCTCACGAGTCTACAGATTCTTGATCTCTCACGCAATCGGCTTAAAGGT
>CDEZ01021847.1:0-11672 GCA_000826365.1 Acanthamoeba royreba | reverse complement strand
GGCAGACAAACATACTTGAAGGAGCGTTCTTTGACGTAGTTATCGGCAGCGTCGAGGTAAAAACCCATAGCCTGGCCAAGTCCAGCGCGCCAGAGAAGGGAGCCCCAAGAGTTTTTGGCTGTTTCTATGGACTCCAATGCCTGTCAACAGAGGTGAGTGTGAGAACGGTGGGGTATCAATGTCAGAGTAGCGGACAAACCTGTGAGGTAAGGAAGTCGCCCATCTCATGGTGCATGTTGAAAGCAAGGAACATCATCATTATCTTTTCCTTATCGCCCGAGTGGTCGGACAGTAGATACTTGCTGATAGCCATGCGGAACTCCAGCGAATCCACATGCGTGCCGCGATAGGCGCTTCGCATAAGAAGCTGTGTGAGTGAAGACCTAAGTTAGAAACTGGGAACCACCGCAAAACAACACGAATGAGCGTACCTGCTCGAATTGGTCATATTTCATTAAAATATCCAACATGTACCGCAACTGATCGTAAGCCTTGATACCAGTGAGCAGACGGACGAGGAGCTTGAACGCCCTAGCGTCCACGTAGGTCGTTACCCGTTCCTTTACTAGATGGAGAACCATTTCTGAACCATGCAGGTTACATGCGAGAGCAAAGCAGTGATGCGCTCGCACTAGTAGTTCCACCTGCACATTGGGCAGATTAGACCAGTAAAACAGTTGCACATCAAAGAAGTTTATACCTCGCATTCGTGAGGGATCTGATCTTTGTTCTTGTTGATGAGGTAGACGAGCCTATTGCCCACTTCGCCGGGATCCTTTGACAGGTGGACAAACTGTGCGAAGTCGTCGTCGGACCATGCTGGGTCTATGCCCGTCTGTTCCTCCGCTCCGGGCAGTTTGCCCGAGTGCATGCTTGAGGTTCGCCAGGCACGTGATTGGCCTTGAACAGCCTTGAAGTAAGAATCGGCTATGTGCACTGCCACCTGGTATATACACGCGATTAAAATCAACTCCACAAGAACAAAACGGGATGGAATTACCTTAGCGTAGTTCAGTTGATAATGGGCAATAAAGGCATCGATCAGCGGGAAGAGGGTCTTTCCATGAAGTAGCAAAAAGAGGAGTAGATTGTATGGGTCTTTGACGTCAACATCTCCAAATGGAATCGAGAGCTGTACAGCAACCTTATACTTCACCACAATTTTCTCCGCGTGTTCCCTGCAGAGGTGTTAACCGTTGACTATGCGGTAGAATAAATGTCCAATGGGTCTTCGTACCGGCAGTATTGCACTAGCGTCGACATCCATTCGAGAACCTTTTGTTTGCCTGTCGTGCCGGATCCACTACCCATAGCTTCGGCGAAGTCCGTTCGCCCATAGAATTTGATCTTGAGCAGTTCAACAATTTCTGGGATTGCGCATAAGTGGAGGTGATTTATGATCATCGAAAGCTTATGGAAGTACTCGTGGGGAGCGAAGTGACTGGCGTAGATCCCTCAGCTATGGCATTCATGGCCCGGATGATCATCAAGTCGCGACCCTCAAGATTGAACTGATTGCCTGTAACATGGACTAGAGTCAATACATGAATTGTCACTCAGTCGTGGTGAAGCGGCGTACATAGACTTTCTGCTTTTTCTAACTTCGCTTCATTGATAAGCTTGCCCACTATTTCCTCTAACACACTCTCATCAATCCCTTCTTCCCCGATCTCCCTCGATCCATCACTGCCGAAGCACAGTGTTAGCTCTTTGCATTACCATAGTAAGAATGAGAGGCGCAAGTGCGTACCCTGACTCATTGGTGATGGACAACAGGAGGACACGGTTTTCAAGTTCTTGAATGAATTCTGGCGTGATTGGCCGAGTGGCCCAACCTTGCGTTGCCCACGCTGGTGGCTTGGCATCGGCTTTTGAACGCCTGAGGTAATCTATTGCGAAGTCGAGCAGCATTGCCTGCTCACTAACATTCTGCAGTTGTGGTGCTTTCATGAGTCAAGAGCTCAGAGAGAGATGATCTTCGGACTCCTCCCGAACCTTTCTGAGGCGGCGAGCATCATCAGCATGGAGTAGGAAGAATCGCGCAACAGTCGCAGGAGCCCAATCCGTCTGTTCAGCGATGCGATGACATTCCTGCATAGTTTGAGAGCAGTGGGTATATTGAAACATGTGACGGTTGAGGTGAGCTGCTCTGTCACCTTCCAGAGTTTGATCCGCTCCTGTTCTAGCTCCCACAAGCCAGCTTTCTTGCACTGCTCCACCTTTCCCAGAACCTCCTTTTCGGTGATCCATGATCGCATTTCCTTTCCTTCCTCCCCCTGTAATGAAATGATAAGTGATATTGTTGGTAGAAAATAACATAGTAAATGCAGGAACGAACCTCTCTGACAAACTCGCGTGCTAAAGCAAAATGGCCACCAGCGAGAAGGGCCTGAACGATATCTTCCCGTTTACCCTTCAGCATCCGGAAGGGTAACCCTGCCAAACGCAGTATGCCGAAGTGTTTGTGCAGCCGCTTGTACTCATCCGATATATCTAGATGGGAGAGAAAGGATATTCCTCAGCCTCCGTATAACTTAGCGTATGGCTCGGTAAGTATGTACTGGCCTGGGCGGCAAGGGAGAGAAGCTGCCACTGTTCGTAACCTGTAGGAGCCTTCTCCAATAGCCCATCCAACAGACTCAGCGCGAGCGACCGCCACCAGTCTACAGAGAATCAGAGTAAGCCTGTTGTTATCCCAAGCCAAGGTTAAGCGCATCGTACGAGCGGGCGCGATCGAAACCGCCGACGAAAGTGAATACACAAATTGCTGAAGATGCGGTTCTGCATCAGTGAACCGGTACTGCGTGAAAGCCTACGCGTATTCACAAAGTGTCAGCGTAGCGTCTCGTTTTACCTTGCACGGCAATGAAAGGAGGGAGAGGATTATACGGACCTGATGGAAGAGCACGTATTCTAGGAACGCGCCCTGTGGATCGAAGATGAGCAGCCCTCGCTGCAGAATAAGGAACCGGTTTTCGGTGAGCATCCACTTGATCACTGCTGCAAGATCATCCTATATGTCCATTCCGGATTGAGCGCCAACGCACGAATGTTGAATAGAGGTGTTAGTCCATACCAAGTTCCATTCCTCAGGATTTTCCCGCAGGACTGGCAGCTTCTTGGGAACCAATGCTGTGGTGGCAGCTTTCTTGTCACCCTTGCCGCCATCTTCTTTCTTGGATTTGTGAGCAATCAGCCTTGAGGCAGATGCCAGAAGCCTGGAAAGGATTGGATCAGTATGAAGGGATTAACGAGGTAGACATGGAAGAGCTTTACCAAGCAACTAAGCATCGAACATCAAAAACTTCATCACCGATCGGCCTGTCGCAGGCCGCCAGCACGGCCAGGAGAGGCCGACCGTGCCGTACTGCACCAAGCAGTAAACGGGACGAAGCTCGGCCACCTTCTCTCTGAGCCAGCAGAACTAGATCCCAGAAGCCATCCTACATTCCGCGCATGGACGATATGAGTGTCTAGGAAGTTACAACAAGTGGAGTACGGAGCGAAGCACCTCAGTTGCTCCTCTAGGATTAGTTTTGGCCATTTGTGCCAGCACGAGGACAAGGTGAGCTCCAATTGCACTGTCTGAGAAGCATGTGCGAGCCACATGCAAAGGAATCTCCGGTGGATACTCTCCACATTGGGCTTCGAAAAGGAAGCCTATCCAGTCGCCAGCCTGAGCCAGCTGCTCCAAGTACCTACACAAAGCGTCCAGCTTGAGACCTGGCAAAGGTATACACTAATTGGGCAGCGCGGCGTACCATGTGGATATAGGTAAATCGTGCTCCTTACAGAAGGCCACAACAAGTTCCCACACTTTACCGGATCCTTCTCCTGGCGACACAGGCGCTTCCGTCCCTTTTTCGATCTCGATACGATGACGGTAGAGCTAACAGCAAATCAAGTCTTTCAGCGATGATTGCGCAGACGAAGAAGTGGAAAGGGCGTATACCTCTTTGCTCGCCTCTTCTAACAAAGCCAGAGCCCGTACACAGTTATCCTTCACCGAGAGATTCATAAACAGATCAACGAGGAAGTTGTGTGAAGGTGTCGGGGGAGTCGCATGGCGCATAATGCGCGTAGCAGCGTGTGCATCGATAGTTAGATCATCTGATGGAAGACCGCAAAGCTGCAAGAAACATGAACACGCGCCTACAAGACGATTGAGAAATCTCAGCTAATGATCTTTACTGTTCATTCGATAAAGGGGATGTACCAGCAACTGCCTTTTCCCCAGCATGTCGCAGGGCAACAACACGTGCATACTTAAGTAGATAGCGTTCCTAAACATGCAAAAGTGGTGGTTAGGTAATTCTCAGCAAGTAGCATGCGGAATGGAGGTACCTCATCAGGAGACAGGGGTATGATCCCATCACCATCAGGCGTTCGTTCCTTAAGCGGACGCATGAAGAATGAAGCCGGAATTGACGCTAAGAGGACGTAGGGTGCCAAGAGCGATGATGATAGAGCTTCCTTGACTGAGTGTAGCATGCGATGATACGCGTGGAAGGGTCGCGCTTGCGCCAGATAATAATGCACATCGAGCGAGTCCTCACATACTTCAGCCTCGGTCGCAATCCGGTCACCAGCGGCTTTAGGGAACCGAGGAAGCTCTTTGCCGGGTGCCGCACACAGTATTTCTTTAGCGGCGAAGGTCGTTGTCTCATTTATAAGCTCTACCAGGGTAACATCGCCTTTGCCCGACGCCAGGTCTGCGTATGGAGACAATATATATGATCCGGTTATACTTGTAATCAAACATTTGCTAAAGGAGTGGTGATGGGATGTTAACCTCGCGAGGCCAACTCATCGTCGTCTTCCTTTGACGAGTTCGATTGATGGTTGGGTGGGCGTGGGAATAGCGCCTGTTGCAGAGTCGGATACGCCGATAGGCCTGGCACAAGCAACAACATTAGCGACCAATGCATCGAGCGCTGAGGCGCATGTATGTACTGCGGTAGAGCAAGCTTGAGTCTATGGCATAGCGTTCATCCTCAACATCAGCGTTCAAAGTGGCTTGAACGCCTTCGGAAGAGTAAGCGAGCGTTCCAAGCACCGAGAGTAATTCGCCTTCCTTCAAGAGGTCATTCAGGCTAACATCTCTCTGTATGCAATTAATCAGTATCTTTTCATCGAGAATGTGAATGGGAGCAGGTACATCACGCAGGAAGGCAGCATTGGCGAGAGACAGCTTGCCGACATCTTTGTGAAGCCGGAAGAGTAGGAATAGATCTAGCCAGCGGGGTACCTCCGGCAAATGAGCGGTCAGCGCTTTCGCTTCTTCCTCAGTCATCGCTAACTGATAATTGCGCACGAATAGAACAAGCAGAGGACCAAGTTCTTGCTGCGCACAGAAGGTAACGAGCTCTCTTTCTATCGCATGGACGTCAGCATCATTCAAATAGCCAGCCTAGCATTGAGACGCTTGGTAAGCAGTTGTTCATCAGTTCTTAGTAAGGGAGACTGTACTTCCATAGCATTCGCCACTTCAGGCTCCTTCGTTTTGCTCTCCTCTTCGTCGTCATCCAGAGATCTCGGTCGTGGAGGAGGTGAGAAAAGTTGGCCCGTCTTACACAGCCTAATCAGCAGTGCAGGCACATTGCGCTTCTCCTCGGTCAAGAACAGACCATGCCTTGCAAGCTCATTCACTGCTACTTCAGTCTGAACATTAAGAAAGTAAGCACAGCTTCAAATCTTCCTTGTTTGTTGCGACAGATAGTACCATGAACATAGTGGCCAGAGGAAGAGCCTCCTCAACAGCTTTGAGAAGTGGAGCTGGGTCGTAGTCCTTCACTGGTGAAGCAGGCAGAGATCTACGCAAGCTCTTTATGCAAGCACAGTCAGGATTGCTGCAACGGTGGCATGACAGGCCTTGTGCTTACCTTGAGAAGGCGCGCTGGTTGGTTATGAGCTATAGCATAGGCGATAGATGCAGCCAGGCCATCAGATCCTGCAGGCGCGGATTCTTTCTCAACGAGAATACGATCGCGAGTTCGCTGATCCCAACTGAGAACCCAGGCCAACGAGAACTGAACATAACCGCTTCCAGCAGCTGCATCTTCGGGCTTGTGTGCAGTATCTACCATGGGTGGTAGTGTGATCTCCCATCTGCACACGCGTTAGAATGTCCATCTATCCACTGTAGGCGATCATACCTTTCCGCACTTGGCCGAGCTGGCGATTCAGAAGGGGTAAGCGTGCCCGTAATGCGGAAGCCGTATTGAGCTGCCAATTGAGGAAGTACGTCATCGATGTCATCTGCTCTCCGCAGTATATCCACTGGTCCAGCGGGGCCGTTGTCTGGTAACTGCAGAATGGCTGACAGTGAGCAACGTACAGGGACTCTAGCGTATAGTTGTACCAGAGCAAAATTGGACAGTGTGGGGTAGCGTGAAGAAGAGCGAGAAATGTATTCGAGCGAGTAGTAAGGATTCGGGTAAAGTCTCTCCAACTTCTTTGCAAATGCTATGGCTTCGAGCTCCTCTGTAAGGAAGGCGGTTAAATAATGGATAAGAGGACATCAAGGGCACGAAATGGCGTACCTGAAGACCATATGGTAGGAGGCAGGACTTCCAACAGACGCGTGCGCACTGAGCGTCGGGTCGTGTACAGAGCAATTAGTCGCAGGTGTGCATCAGCATTCTCGCCCATAGAAAGCAACATCCGTTTTGCTGATTCGATCTGTATGAGTGTCAGTTTGTAACGAACCTGTGATCATCAAAGAGGATGTACAGACCTGATCCTGGCACACAGCCTGATAGACAAGAGCAAAGCCCATCTTCTTGAAATGAGCAAAGAAGCCCCCTTGAGGGCGTAATCGATCGCCAAGGCGTAATTGAAGGTATGCCACGGCCCGAGATACAGCACCTGTGAGTAGCGCCTCTCTGACTACCTCAGCGTCTTGCATTCGCTGAGAGTACTATTAGTTCATCTGCACTGTGTGGCGCGATAAGAGCAGAATAAGGTACCTCCCAGCGCTCTTCGGAACCACCAAACGCAAGGTGGCTGTTCAGTAGGTCATCCCAGAGCCTGAATCTCCGTTTGGCCGCTAATTGTAGGGCATCGGGTTCCTCGCCAGAGGACCCGGGAGGAAAGAGCGACCGTGGCTTTATTTTCCTAGCCCGATCGTTTCTCTTGATGTCTTCCATTTCCTATAGAACACGACTGCAATCAGTCATACTCGCTCAAGCAAAGTCACGTCAATAATGGTACCTGATCAATTGACATCATCAGGTTGGGTCGAGCATCGGAAAGATGAGAATTGCGAAGCGTCTCAAGTATGTGTGAGAACTCAAGCAAGTTCTCCATATCTTCTTCAGTAGCTGATGAATTGGGTCCGTGCACTTCTGCTGCCTTCTCCTTGATGATGTTGCTTATGAAGTTCATACCTGCAGCATTTCAACTAAGTTAAGACGCAAGGTATGCCCCTGCCGAATCGTTGATGTACCTATCTGGAGGAGTGAATGCGAGAACTCGTGATCTGTGGTAGGCTTCAACTCAGCAGCAAATCGGGAGAGTAGGCGGCCGGCTGGAAGTTGTTGCAATGGACTGAGAGAGGAAAGAGCAGACTGAACCACGTTTATCTGGCGGTAGCGAACACCCAATTCCAGAGCATGTAGTGGAAGGGCAGCCATGTCCCATCCGTTGATCCTGCATAGCTTATCCGCCAGCATTGCGTTCCCTAATGGGAAACTATCTTAGTACTGATCATCATTTAGCGGGGCAAGAATCAGTACCGCCCATGATCATGTTATGGAGCAGACGTTCCCGGGTTTGCCCAACAATGAGGGAGAACAAACCCTCTCGTCGCAGAAGGTACCAGGAATCATCAGCTTCTCGCAAGACGACGCCGGCTTCGCGTCTACCCTCCCAAATCTTGACGCCGTTCTTTCGTTCGTAGACTACAATCTTGGTTCTGCTTTTCAATGCTGTAGATGTTCCACGCTGTGGAGAAGTAGCATGCTTGCTTGCTATGGCGTCTTCGTTATCACTGTCCTCACTTCCTTCCATCTCAATGATCACACAGGCAGGGCATATGAAAAGCCTAGGAAGAGACGAATCGCTTGATGCTTGCTGGCCATCTTCATCCTTGCTGCCTGGAACAGACCACACTCTTTCACGATGATTCTCAATAATCTCGGGAAGATCCTACACAAAGGATTTTGTACAGTCAGAACTCGCTATCATGAGTGAAGAAATAGGGGGTTAGCTTCTGTACCGGCTTCTCAAAACTGATCTTCGGCAAAGAGTGCATGGAACCCGAGGACAACATGCTTGTATAGGGTGAGGGCGCATCGTAGTTGAATGATCCAAATCGCATCATTGGCGAGTCAAATGCAGTGTACGAATTCTGTCGTGAAGGCGTGGAAGAGAGTTGCCGTGGCGTGGCTGAGCTGCTCACACTAAATCCATTCAGTGCTAGCCCATCTGCTGAGAGAAATAAGTGAGTGTGTACAGATATGAGGAGATAAGGCAGTGGACCTGTTCCCATGCTGTCAGAACGCCAACCTGATACCCATCCCGGACCACCAGAGGTTGCATCCACGCCGCTCATATCATCGAGCCAATGAAGTCCTAGTGGATGCGCAGAACTTGAACCAGAAGCATCACGGGCGGTTGTGGTAAACATAGAGGCGGCAACGGAAGTCGAATAGCGCTGAGAAAGCGACGAAGTGGTCTGATAATCAACAAGGGCAGAAGACGGATGGTTCTGATGTTGGAGCATTATCAGGTGAGTAAGGGTAATCTTATGAATGCTCAAGGGCTAGGATACGAACCACAGAGAAGGGGAACAGACGAAAATAGTGATCCAATTGAGCCGCTAACATCTTGCCCGAGGCATCAGCTATGCATAGCCATTCACCGTCACAAGACGTCGCGATCCGTCGGTAGTCACAATGGGTCGAATTTGTGTCTGAAGTTCAGTGTTAGTATCATAACGTACCGAATAAAGGAGCATTACAGCGAACCATTTCCATAGTGCTTGCGATGATATGACGGTACATCCATCAGAGCACGCTTGGAACCAGAAATATCCCACAAGTCAACATGACCGCTAGACTTAAGAGAAAATATCCACTGTCCTAGACACGCAAAGTCAACATAGCTTGCGCCCAAGCCAAATCTGTTGAGAGGTACATTGTTAAATTAAGATAGGATTTCCCCTGATCAATATCACAATTTAGTACCTCCGAGTGACCGTAATAACAAAGACTCCTCGCTGAACGGCTAGGTTTAACACAATCGCTGTTTGTTGAACAACGAGCAGCAAGCAGTCAAAAGATCTGATTACACTCATGAATTCAATAGCCTTGCCTTCCACAGCTATCCAACAATAAGTGATATACAATTAGTTAACTGCATACATGATCACACTTTGTCAGTTCGTGTTGGCGTACGTGGAGCAGTGGAGGGCTTAGAATTCAACAGCTGTTTGAGGTGCTTCAAGTTCACCTCAGCGTAGGGAATGGATGGCCGATTGTTATCTGTGAGCCGTACACACACCAAGTTGCCATTAGCTACCGACGATCCTTACACAAGAACCCATTTGATCGGGTCCGCGTGCCTTGAGGAACCTCAGCATGTTGGATGGTGGGCAGAAACGCACGAGGCGTGACGGCGAGGTCAAGCTGCGCGGGGAGAGGAAGCAAGTGACATGCGTGATGCGCAAAGGGTTCCGGCACTTGGTAGGCCCACAGGCTGCTCTTGGAGTCGGTCACCAGCAGCACGCTCAGCCGTCCCTCTCGCTCCCACACGAATGGACCTGCCCACTCGAACCTGTAATTTTTTTAAAAAATAATAAATAATGTGTAATATATTTATTCAAAAAGGAACAGAAAAGTACTATATACAATTTTTTATTATTTATTTTACCTTCTTTTGATTTATTTCGCAAATAGCGTGTAGAGGTAATGATTAAATTAAAATTAAATGCTTACCTTGCTACATCATTGATGAGAAAGCCCTCTACAAGCTTGCCCTGCTGTTGGGAAGATGAGGCGGCCGAGGAAAGGAGCAAGAGGTGCAGGGTGCGCTTGGGCCCAAGTAGTGCCGCGACCCCACGCGTAGGGGATAGCTTGGCATCGAGCACCTCATCGAGTAGCGCATTCTCGTACACGAATCGTCGAAGGCAAATGAGCGTGGCCGCTGGTGCAGCCACATCTACCGACGCCATAGAGGATGACGATCCACCTCCTCCCTGCTGATGATCCTCATCGGTCATCATTAACGAAGACACATTATTGAGAGATTTTGGATTGGGATCCAAGATTGTCGATGATGAGGATTGAAGGCCCACCTCGGCAGCAGCACCCAAGATGAGGGCGCTACTCCCGCTCCTCCTCATCCCCCAGCCTCGTACCGCTACAAATGTGCTGACCCCCGATATTGCGGACCTTATGCTGACGTCAGCAGAACTTTCGTTTTCAAAATCGTTCCTATGCAGCTTCATCTGCAACAGACGTCGTTCCTGCCGCAGGAATCGTCGGCCACATCATGCCGTCATCAGCACAGAGCCAGGTACAACTTGAATGACTGATCTCTGCGCACCAGACCTCTGCATCAACTTCGTCCTCCTCATCAGACAACAGTTCGTCACGAGCATCACAGCCGGTGCTACCCCAGCTAATTGGAGATTTGTCAAGGGAGTATTTCAAGATCAGCACTCTCAAGAAATGAGTTGGGAAGCACGTTGATCAGAATCATGATAACCATTGTTGTGATATACATGCGAACAGTTAGTACGCCCATCCAAAGCGCAACGACTTGGAGGAGACTGCACTTGAGCAGGATGAGCTGGAAGGACGCACGACGACCAACGTCCAGTTCCAAGATCCGGTGGCAGTCAGGGGACGAGAATAGTACTCGTAGGAAGTGCTGGAGTAGGAGAACTCGCCGGTGCTTGCGGTACCGTAGTCGAAGTTCTGCTGGGCGGCCCACTGGGCAGCAGCCTGTACGAGGGGAGTGGAGGCGTTGGTGGCATTGACGATGGTCGACAGAACAGTGTCGGACTGAAGAACGAGCTGGCCGGCAGTGTTGACGATGAACGCAACAGAGGAGGAGTTGTCGAACTGCGAGCAGACCGACTTGGTAAGGACCTGTTCACCGAGCACCTTGAGGTTGGCATCGGCAGCACCGACGATCTCCAAGGTCTCTCCCCTGAAGCACTTCCTGGCGGCGGTGACGCCCAGCCCAGTCGTAGCGAACGCGTAAGGAGTGGAGCTGACGTAGAGACCATCGGTGGCCACAGCGTCCTGGTACCAGGCGCGCTGAGTCGGGTCGTAGGTCCGATTGGCCACCAGGTTGCCGGTAAGCTCACCAGTGGAGAGATCAACGGCGTACTGAAGCCTGTAACCGGTACCAGCCGTCACGTAGTAGCCATAGAGAGTCTCACCTGTAGGATCACTGAGGTTCCTGGCCACAGCGCTGAAACCGCCTGCAGGGGTGGCGTAGTAGATCTCGAAGAAGCTGAGCAACTGAGAGGCCACGAAGGGGAAACCGTGCTGGGAGCCGAACGGGTCATATGCGTCAGGCAAGGCCGAGCCTCTAGCAAGGTTCACCTTGCAGACGTACTCAGAGGCGGCGTCGAGCAGGTTGAGGACGGAGGACAGCTGTTGATTGAAGCAGTCGGCTGTTCCGACAGCCTCGGCACTGGGGCTGGCAAAGGCGAACCT
>CDEZ01021846.1:0-44022 GCA_000826365.1 Acanthamoeba royreba | reverse complement strand
CGCTCGCCGAGGAGGTACCGGATGAAGAGGAGCCCGGAAAAGTGAAGAAGCGACGAGGCCGACGGCCAAAGCGCAAGATCGATGAGATCGCGAGCATGGTCGAGGACGATGTTGAGGAAGATCTCGATCCTTTCAACTACTCGCTTGACCGTATATACGCCAACGCCAGTCGTGCTCTTGCCAAGGTACGCTCCTTTTGGTACTCCTATCTTGTTTAGTCTTCTCACTGTTGCGTTTGCTTTGATGCAGATTCGACCCAAGAACATGGGTAAGCCTGTGGTGCAGCACTCAATTCCAGCACTCAAGTTGTCGAGCTTCAAGACCAACTTCATGCCTGAGGAGCTCAGATTGTTCCATCGACCACGCACGAAGTTGCCAGTATCAAAGAAAATCAAGATATCGCCCACTCCCATGGAGGGCTCTCGCCTCAGAAAGCAGAGCGGAACAATCCGAAGGAAGCGTGAATTGTCGGGTAAGGATGGGCGGATCATTCTAACGGAGTACCTTGAAGAGCGTCCTCCACTCCTGAACAATGTGGGGATGGGCACCAAGATTCTCAACTACTACCGGTACGTTTCGAATATGTTCATCTGCAGCCGCTGGCAGTTTCCTCACTAACCGTGGCTCTCACCCTTATAGAAAGAAGGATGTCAACGATATTCCTGCCGATAAGACAAGAGAAGATGGCGACATGGTGCTTCTCGATCAGGTACGTGTCCTCCTCTGTTCTGCGAGCCGTCTACACAGGTAACTGATGATTTCCTTTTTTCCTTAGACCGATGAGTGTCCCTTCCTGGGCGAGGTACCCACTGGAGAGACAGTTCAGATGATGGACAACAATATGTTCCGGGCGCCGATCGTCCGACATAATCCGCCCAAGACTGATTTCTTGCTGGTGCGCTCTAAGGGCAAGTTCTATATCCGTGAGATTCCAGCAGTCTATGCTGTAGGCCAGGAGCAGCCTGTAACTGAAGTGCCTGCTCCCAACTCTAGGTAATAACGGCAACGATTCTTCTTCCTTGTAAGCCTTGCTAACACTTGACTTCTATCTACAGGTCAGCAAATAATTTCGTCAAGGCACGATTACAGACCTTCATTTACCGACTCTTCAAGAAGCGGGCCAACCAGCAGCGCGTGAGGATCTCGGACATTTGCAGCGCCTTCCCCAGTCATTCGGAAACCTCCATCAGGAAACGCCTTAAGGACTGCTCCGACTTCCAGCGTGGAGGTGACGATAGCGGCTGGTGGACCCTCAAGAAGGATTTCGAAATGCCCAGCGAAGAGGATCTGCGCGCAATGCTGACCCCGGAGACAGTGTGTGCATATGAGAGCATGCTTGCTGGCCAACAGCGCCTACTTGACGCAGGCATCGAACACTCGTTCAACGCGGCAGGGATCGTGCAAGCCGTTGCACAGCTGGAGCAGGAAAGCGGACCACGGCTTAAGCAAGCCGCCGAATTCGTGAAACAAGAGGTTTGTCTAGCGCCGTGGAACAGCACGGGCAACTTCCTCAGTGTGCAGAACGGCAAGGGTCAGCTACAGCTGACGGGATTCGGCGATCCTACGGGCACCAACGTAGGATTTAGTTACATGCGTGTGCCACAAAAGGTGCAGGCCAAGAAAAAGAAGGCGCAAGTGCCAAAGACAGCGGTGACAGGCACCGACGCGGATCTACGAAAGCTGTCGTTGGAGAACGCGCGACTAGTGCTGCTCAAGTTCGGTGTCTCCGAAGAGGTCATCGAAAAACTTGGCCGGTGGGAGCGTATCGACCTTGTTCGAGAGAAATCGAGCGCCGCTGCCGGAGGCATAGACGACCCTAACCTAACCAAGTACGCACGTGGAAGGCGCTTCAACTTCCAGCAGCAACAGCAGGCGTACAAGGACGAGTGTGCGCGCATATTCGAGAAGCAGCTTGCCTTCCTCGGCGCGACCGAACCGCCGGAGGATATCAGCGATGACGAAGACGTCGACCTGGAAGACAATGTCGAACTACAGGACTTTGCTGGCGAAATGGAGCGCGAACTCGAAGCGCTCTTTGGTGAAGACGATTCTAACTCAGAGATGCCGGAGCCTCTTCCGACCAAACGGGCACGCAAGCCCGCAGCACAGCAGCGGCTGCTTGGTCGCAAGGGCATGAGGCAGGAGGATTACGAAGAAGAGGCTGATCGCCGAGATCTGCAGAAGTTCATCGAGGAGGCTCGCGAGAGCAAGCGCGAACATGCTCTACAGAGCTCAACTAGCTCTCAGCCTCCCCCTCTCGTTCGTGCAGCAGCACCCGTCAGTGCCGCCGCAGCAACGCCCATCAAATCTCCCATCCCGGCGACTCAAGCGATCTCACCGACGACACCATCGCCGACGAGTGCCGCCAAGAGGGACATCGAAGCGATACGAGAGCCCTTCTCTCCCTCAAGCAGTGAGGTATCGCTCGATGGCATGAGCGGCAGCGGTGTACCAGGCTCGCCGCCCTCCGCTGATGTGAAGAAGGTACCACGCAAATTGATCAAGCGTACAGTCACCAAGAAGGGACCCGACGGACAACCGATCAAAGTGGTGGAAATCATCCGCGATCCGAAGAAGGTCGAGGAATTCCTCAAGAAGTCGAAGGGCATCAAGAAGAATCGTCCCAAGCTTACTGCGGAGGAGGAGGCGGAGAAACAGCGCGTACGTAAGGAGAAGCGTCGCCTGCAGGAGCAACTTCGACGGCTCAAGAAGAATCGCGAGAAGCAACTCATCCTTGCCGAGCGTCTGGCCGAGGGTAACCGGGATGGCACCCTCTCGAGTTCTGAAGGCACCAACAATCAGCTCGTGTGTGGCGCCTGCGGTATGGTCGGCCACATGCGTACGAACCGTAACTGCCCTCTGTACGCTGAGGATCAGAACGCTGCAGTTGGTGGCAAGCTGCGCCGGAGCTCTAGCAAGAAGCGGCGAAGAAGGCCGGACTACGGCGATGATGACGAAGAAGAAGATGACGATGGGTTGCTGGAACTTGACGACTTTGACGATGATGAGACTATTGATGACTTGTCACTGGCCGAAGACGATGAAGTATCGACTTCTTCGACGAGGGGCGCTGAAGTTGTCGACATTACGCCAGCACCAAAGGTTCCAGAGGGCATCGTCAAGGTGGAGGGAACCAAACTCCGATTCCCCAAGGCGATTCTGGCTACCATCACGCCGACGGCCACACCGACTACGTCGGTGCCTACCTCGCCCATCAGTGGTCAGGCACCACGACCATCCAAGCGCGCCAAAACTGAGACTCCTGTCAAAACGGAGCCATCAACACGTGCCGCTCCAGCTCCCGCTACTGCTCCCCCGCCCCCGCCCTCGCCCTCGCCCTCACCCTCTGCGACACCTTCTACTACGACCGCCTCGACTCCTGCCGTGGCCGTGATAACGAACGATTCGGGAGAGAAGAAGCTTATTCTGCGAATCAGCAAGAAGGACCTCCCTGCAGCAACCCTCGCGCGAGTGAAACGGCCATCAGCCTCGGAGCTGTCGGAGCCTACGTACATGTTACATCCGCCAAAAGTACAGCGCGGCAGGCGAAAGAGCGGCCGAGGCGCAGGTGTTGAGCTTGCGGCCTTCCTTGAGAAGGTAGTGCTGCGAGTGAAGAGCTACGAGGGAGCCTATCCCTTCCTTTATCCCGTTTCTACAAAGGAGGCACCTGACTACTTCAAGGTGATCAAGAATCCGATGGACCTCAGCACGATCCACGACAAAGTGAAGACCTTCAAATACCTTTCCCAGAAGGCGTTTTTGGCCGACATACGCCTGATGGTTTCTAACTGCCACAAGTACTGCGATACACGCTTCCCGAATCTGCCTCCGATCGCCGATACTCTGCTACAGATTGCCATCGATGCCCTCCGAGAAAACAAAGAAGAGATCGAGGAGCTTGAAGCCCTCATCAATCAGGTGTGTATCCGGACCCCAGATTCTTTCTCCTGAATGTGGAGCTCATGCTCTCTGCGTAGGATTCGTCGGAAGCGACTGCTGGTGCGGCTCAGCCAAGGGCTACGACGTCGGCCAAGCAGCCTTCTCCCACTGCCAAGTCTGCCGCGGCATCCACCGGCAGTCGAGCCCCGTCTCGCCCATCATCGAAGACTCCTTCCAAGGCCGGAACGCCACGCGCTACAACCCCGAATTCATCAGTGCCAGCATCGCCCAATACATCGACGGCCTCTTTCCACTTCAGCGGCTCATCGCCTCCCTCGCCGGTGGCCACAACACCGCGCGTTACCTCGACTGCTGGTTCGACGAAGGTCAGGATCAAGCTTCCCATACCTCCGTCCCGCGTCAAGGTCGAGGACTCCTGAATAAATGTGTAAAGCAGTTGTGCAGCACTGGTGTAACTGTTACCCTTTTTTAAGTCCGACAACTAGACGGCACATCCACCAGGGTGTGGCTATGTACAAGTACCTCGTCGGCCGAGGTGGTGGTATCTACACCAAGGTTGGCCATCCAGAGTTCACCCAGGGTGAGGTGGGCCACGAGAAAGTCAGGCAGTGGCGTGACATCTTGCAAGTCAGCAGTCGGCACGGAAGCGGGCTGTGAGGCTTGAGGTGGTCGCTGGCGGGAGGTCTGTGCAGTGTGGTCTACTCTTGGTCGATGTAGAAGAGGTAAACAAGGTTGAGAACGAGATTGTGTGGATGGGAGGAGGGTCGGAAGAAGAGGAAGGACGGGACGCTGACAAATCAACGGTTCGATGCAGGGTTGAGATGGTAGAGCAGGACGAGGAGAAGACAGTAGTGGTGATGTCCATGTGGACAGAAGACGCTTGAGGGAGGAAATGTTGCCTATCCTCTCCTGCGCATACATACTTTCACTCCAAGGATGGCCGCTGCATAACCACAGTGCCTGCTTGGCGTACTGTTCGGCTTGATCAAGCCGGCCCTCCCGCACAAGCACATCCGATACCGCCATCCGTAATGCGACCTGGTTCACAAGCTGTCAGTCACCTTTATGATGGCACATTCATATTGGCGGTGGAGTGACTACCTTTGTGCGTAGGAGCAGAGTACCCTCACCTTCTGCTGACTGCAATCGGCGGATGATATTTCGGACTTCACTGGTGATCAACTGGGGTGCAGGTTGAGCTGGCAGCAGCAGGCGAATGGCTGAGTCGTTTTCAGATACGTGCTGTGGTTCTCCCTCCTTCCACCGCATGATTCGTTGGAGCATGCGGACATAGGCCCGCGCTTCCTCGTTAGGGCACTGGGCCAGCTTGAAGGCCTGAGCGGATAGGTGGAAGTAATGTTGAGCCTTGAGCTCATTGGGCTCAATGACAGCCAGGTTGTAGTAGGCATCGCCTTCATCGTAGTGACTAAGGTAACTCCAATGCTGCCGAAGCAGCGTCAGCAGGTGGTCGGTGCATTGAGCAAGAGTGCGCCCCGCCGAATCATGTGCCGTTATCACTAAATCTCCCTGATACTTGCGCACAAACCAGTGCTCGAGTCGTAAGGCCATACACATGTCTGCATGCGCATGGCGGAAGTCAGGGTTGTGTCCACTTAGGCTCTTGTGGTAAAGAAGAGACATACACTTGTGAGATCGATAGCTTGTGTCTTTAAGCTGAAGGAGAAGCCTGTGAGCTTCATCTTTCTGATTCTGGTATATGCTGCACATTGCCAAACGCGTTAGTTTTGATATATCAATATGGTGAAAAATACAGATGGAGAAATGGTACTTGAATTCACACATCTTGTAGTGAATGAAGAAGACGATATCACTGCTGTTTTCGTGCTTGGCAAGGTTCTTCAGTGCCAGACTCCTGAACTTTTCAACTTCGCCACTCTCAGCGTATTGATCCAGCTCCGGATAATCTTCAAAGCGAGCCTCCTTTGGTCGATCATGCCGTAATCGATATATGACCGTTGTCGTCACCTGCGGTTTACTCTCTTCCTCCTTCTGTAACTGTGAGCACAGAGGAATGCAAAAAGCACAGTGAGGAAGAGAATCAGTTCCAAGGAAACGATCTGTGATCCTGTCATGAACTGGTTACAGCTGCTGTGGGTACATACAGAGTTGGTTGTTTCAGTTAGCCTCTTAGGGGGCCTCCTTCGATCCGTCTTGCTTGTTGGTTTAACTCCTATATCGGGGAAGATCATCAGACGTAAAAGCTGATTCACCAACAGAAGAAACCGGGACATACTGCCAGACAGAAGGCCGAGCAAAAGCGAATAGCTGGAGGGGTGCTTTCGGCCATGCTCCTTGAGCATGCTCTCCAGCGCACACCGCGATACGCGTGAGTAGCCTTCGAGCTGCAGCTCCTTGCACACGAGCCTTAACCGCGGCGTGGCATTGAGGCCGATTAACGCCGCCAGCTGCCCTGCTTGTTCGTCTGCCGCCATCGCAGCTGCCCGCACAGCTCAACAGCGTCAGTCCGCTTCTGCGCAAGAACAAGACACAGCTCCGGAGTGAGAGGAAAAGGCAGTCGAGACCCTCACTGCCGGAACGTTCCGTTCCACAAGGAAGGAATATAAGCGGATCGCAACGATTGGCTAGGACTTAAGACTCCTGCAGACATGTCCGACAAGTTAATGTTGGTATTTTTGAGGCGTGCGTCGACGAATTCTCTGCTGACTTTACCTCCTCGGGTCTTCTTTTTTATATTGTTGTTATATTTTTGGTGTGCGTACCCGCTACACGCGCGTCGCTGTGCAGATGATGCGGTCAAATAAACAGAGAGGAGAGCCCTCCCGCGTGGCCGAAAAGGCGCAGTCCTCACCTGACTTCTGTATCGCAGCTGGTGTACGTCAGAATGTGAGGCATTTCGGGGCACTTTGGGCCAAAGAACGAAAACGAAATGCGAGAATTTAAGAAATGCTCCGATGTGAAATATCGGTGAAACATTCTTTCGCGCCATTTCTTTTGTGTAGCTACACGGCACACTGTGCCCTTTTATGCTACACGCTACAGTATCAGGAAAAGTCTGCAGGCTTTTCATCACAATATATGAAGGACATCATCAGCTTTAAATTTTTTAAGCAATGCAGGTGAAGTGGTCAAGCAGTGGACCAAATCCAACAGAAATGGCGTGGAAAACAGGTCCGAGCTCATGCGCAGCGAGGCTCCCTGTCACGCCACGTCCTGGGCTCCCTGCGCATTTTTTATTATTTTTTAACCCATCATCAGCACTATTCATTACCAACAGGTAACAACAAAATGAGGACAGTCAACAATTAATATTAATTTATATTTTCCATTTATATAACGAAATGAATGATGATGCATATTAGCATAAATGCAACATGGACAGGGACTCAGCTGAGTATGATGTGTGTACAGTTTAGGGTTTACAACGAGATATGTCAAGCGGCAAGCACGAGAAAGAGAAGAAGAGGGAGAAGGAGAGGAAGGAGGACAAGAAAAAGGACAAGGGCCCTGGTGGTGAAGACAAGGAGCTGGAGGCCATGAAGGACAAGGCCAAGAAAGACGTCAAGAAGGAGAAGAAGAAGGAGGGCAAGAAGAAGCAAGGTGATGTGGAGGACAGGGAGAATGCGGATCAGAAGAAAGCACCGCAGCCCGATCCGAAGATGGCAAAGGAGTTTGTGTTGTGGTTCGATCACTTGAGTTCCGACGACGTTAGCCTTGTCGGAGGCAAGACCTCTTCGCTGGGCGAGATGTACCGGCAACTCACCTCCAAGGGCGGTGCGTTTCGTGTGAATCGTGACGATGATGGCGATTCCACTCACTCCCAAGCTTTGATCGTGGATGCAGTGAATGTGCCAAACGGGTTTGCGGTGACTGCGTATGCATACCGGTACTTTCTGGAGAAGGCTGGGATCGAGAATGAGATAAAGGGTGCGTTACTTGTGATGCCACACAGCTATGATTCGTCTAGACACCTGACCTCGACTATTTCCCTCTCATCAGATGCACTCGGGCCCAGCGGGAAGAAGGACGAAGGCGTGGAGGAGCTGAAGAAGCGCGGTAAGGCTGTGCGGTCTATAATCATGGAAGCCGATTTCCCAGAAGAACTGAGTAAAGACATCACGGTACATTGTCATTAGCTGACAAGATATACCTTTCACTGGAGATGACGTAGCGTGGTGCTCCGGTCCACAATTAGGAAGCCTACAAGAAGTTGAACGGCATGTACGAAGAAGAGGAACAAGTCGATGTGGCTGTGAGATCCTCAGCCACAGCAGAAGACTTGCCCGAGGCTTCCTTCGCTGGTCAGCAAGGTATATCTTCTTCGGGAGATCCATGATTCAGATCTTGAATGCTCATATTGTGTTTCAGAATCCTACCTCAATGTTGTTGGCGAGAAGCAGCTGTTACTGTCCTGTAAGAAGTGCATGGTACGTGTACTGCATACTAGATGTCTGGCGTTATCCACTGTTTGCGAACGGCGCCTTACTCATCATTCCTTCCATCCTGCTGCTCGACAAAAGGCCTCGCTCTTTACCGACCGTGCCATCTGCTACCGAGAGGAGCGCGGCTTCGATCACATGGAGGTGGCACTCTCGATCGCTGTACAGAAGATGGTCCGATCAGACAAGGCATGCAGCGGTGTGGCCTTCACTATCGATACTGAGACAGGCTTCAACAAAGTGGTGCTTGTGACCGGCGCCTGGGGACTTGGCGAAAATGTCGTTCAGGTACCTTGCCCATAACTGCATGTTGATCGAACCATTTTACTCACTGAACGACGCCTAGGGCACGGTCACTCCTGATGAATTCGTGGTCTTCAAGGACACGCTCAAGAACGGTGCCAAGCCCATCGTGAGTAAAAAGCTTGGGTATTTACTCTTGTTCATTACCCTCACATTGTAATCACTAACATTCTGGGCAGATCAAAGGAGATGACTATGACTTACCATCCCACCAAGCAGACCATCAACACGCCCACTCGGAAGGAGAAAAAGTGCGTGCGGATATGTAACGTATGGCGGTTTCCCTAACGTGTTTGTCTACAACATCAGAGAACGCTTCTGCATGACCGATGACGAGGTCTTGCAGATCGCCAAGTGGGCGTGCATCATCGAAGATCACTATTCTCAGAAGTATGTGTACTCTGTCCAGAGTCTAGTTGAAGCTGATGCTGAACTGACGGCAATAATAGGAAGGGCAAGTACACTCCGATGGACATCGAGTGGGCTAAAGACGGCCTCTCGGGTGAACTCTACATAGTGCAAGCACGACCTGAAACAGTGCAAAGTCGGAAGAATCCTAACTTGCTCAAAACCTTCAAACTCAAAGGCGAGGGCAAGGTCGTGGCCAAGGGTACCGCAGTGGGACATAGCATTGCCTCGGGAAAGGCGCGTGTGCTTGAGAGCGTCTCCCAAATGCATCAGTTTGAAAAGGGCGAGATTCTGGTGACCGAAATTGTACGCTACCTTTCGAGAGAGCTGCAGTTTGTTCAGTAAGCTGAGCAACTGGAAATGCCACCTACAGACCGACCCAGACTGGGAGCCAATTCTCAAAAAGGCGAAGGCCGTCGTCACTGACCGTGGTGGTCGGTCGTCTCATGCCGCCATCACTTCCAGGGAGATGGGTACTTGTTTCGCCTCTCTATCACTTGATGTATACGTGAGCTAACAGGAAACAACAGCGATACCGTGCATTGTCGGCTGTCACAACGCTACGGAAACAATCAAAAGTGGACAGGAGGTCACAGTGAATACCACGTCTGGTGATGAAGGTCTTGTTTATGATGGCAAGGTCGATTTCGAGGTGTGCACTAATTCCTTCATATCCCTAGCACATTTTCCAGTCATGCAAACTAATATGTTTGAGTAAGGCCATTGAAGCAGATGTGGGCGACATTGAACGGGTGAACACAAAGATCACGATGAACTTGGCCAACCCCGAGCAAGCCTATAGCCTCCAGTTCATCCCAAACGACGGCGTTGGACTCGTGCGCATGGAGTTCATCGTGAGCAATCACATCCGCGCGCATCCCTTGGCTCTACTTCATCCCGAAAAGCTGAAGCAGGTATCATCTCGTAACTTTGCATCTTTTACCTAACTTGGTACCCACATTGATGGATCCACAGCACGAGCAAGAGGAATTGAAGAAGTTGATCAAACCTTACACCAGCGGCAAGGAGTACTTCATTCGCACACTCGCTCAGGGTACTCTTGCGCACTCTCGAATATGTTCTCGTTTGCATGACTCATCTTGTTACAAACAATAGGCGTAGGTACGATCTGCGCAGCGTTCTACCCCAAGCGGGTCATATTGCGCTTCTCCGACTTCAAGACCAACGAGTACGCTGGTAGCGCCATCCTTCCTCTTGTGTGACGCTGGATCATACTCTCCTGTACAGAAAAGCCTTACCCATCTTTTCTGTAATGCAGGTCTGTTGGGAGGAAAACACTTTGAGCCTGAGGAAGAGAATCCGATGCTTGGATGGCGGTACAGTTACGCTCTATGTTAGCTGTAATTCCAATATCTCACCTTCTATTTGCAGCGGAGCGTCACGATACTACGATCCGGAATACCGTGATGGCTTTGCGCTCGAGTGTGAGGGCGTGAAGATTGTGCGGGGGGAGTTTGGGCTTACCAACCTTGACGTCATGATTCCCTTCTGCCGTACTGTCACTGAGGCGAAAAAGGTGAAAGCTTGACTTGACTGTGGGTGATGCATGCTTAATTCGTTGAACTTTATGCAGGTGGTCGCGGAGATGGAGAAGAATGGCCTCAAGCGTGAGGAGGGCCAAGCGGATGATCATCGAATGCGCATCATGTGTACGGAGACGGCTTTCTTCATAGAGAAGTCCACTGAAGCGTCAACTTGATTGCAGGCATGTGCGAAATTCCATCCAACGTCATTCTTGCCAGGCAGTTCCTTGAGATCTTTGACGGCTACTCCATCGGCTCAAACGACCTTACTCAGCTGTGCCTAGGCGTAGATCGTGATAGCGCCATCGTTTCCAAGTAATCTTCAGTACCCTTGATGTCCTGGTTTCTGTGCTCTTGCCTACTAACGCTTGACTGCCTCCTACAAATTTCATCACTCATCAGAGTATTTGATGAGCGAGACGAAGCAGTGAAACATCTCATCAAACAGGTCATTGATGTTTGCAACGAAATGGGCAAGTATGTTGGTATCTGCGGCCAAGCACCCAGTGACTATCCTGAATTTGCAGGTGCGCAGACCATCTCTGTATTGGCGAAATATGTGCTAACTCCTATTTTCTCGCTCCCACGCCCATAGACTTCCTAGTGCAGTGTGGCATACAGAGCATCTCTCTCAACCCGGACAGGTGCGTTATTGCTTGCCCTCGTTGATTGTACTGATCTGATGGATCACAGTATTGTGGAGACGATGCTGCATCTGTCAGGCAAAGATCGGAAGCAGAAGGGAAGGAAAGAGGACAAAGAGAAGAAACAAAAGAAAGAGGAGAAGCAAGACAAGAAGAGCCCGAAGGAAGACAAGAAGAAGGCAAAGAGCAAGAAAGAGGAATTTGAGGGAAAGCCTCCTGAGGACAAAGACGTGAAGCAGAAGGGCGGCGAGAAGAAGGACAAAGACAAGGAAAAGAAACAGAAAGACAAGCGCGAGGACAAGAAGCACGAGAAGGAGAGCAAGAAACCTCATCGTGATCTTCACAAAGCCAAGGGAGAACAGCACCACTAGATGAGCAAGCTTCCCATCGCCTGCCCATGGTTCTCTTAATTCAACAGGAGTATTTATCTTCAACATCAGCTACCCGTAGGTTGGCTTCTCCCTCTCTGCTACTCATCCATCACATCAGGAACCACACCATGCTCAGGATCATATCCTTGTCCATCAACTGCAGCAACAGGATGGGTACGCTGCGTCCACCTTACACGTGAACTTGTCCTTCATCACAAGTCTTTTCAGCATACGGAAGCAAGTTCGGCTGACGATAGTAGTACCTCCTCCTTTTTCTCCTGTGCTCACCCTCCTCCGTTCTGCCTCAGTGGTGAAGCAGATCCACCAGACGTCAAATGTGCGGCTCTTGCACCGGGTTCCGAGAGTTGAGAAAGGACATTCTCCACCTGCAAATTGTGACCGGTACGGTGCCTTCTTCTCGGCGGTAGTCAGAACATGTACTCCATAGGTGTCCGTACCACTCCTATTAACTCCAATGGAGAGTCTCGGTCGACAGCGTTGGCAGGAGGAAGTGACGCTCCAATAACAGATTGCCGGAGTCGGAACGTACGGACATACGCTCCCGACGAGGAGATGTCCGCGGGCTCAGAAGAGCTCTGCTTCTCTGAGCCCGCAGGCTTCGCGGACGACAGCGCGACGAAAATGAAGATGATGGCGCCAACAATGCAGCCATCACGAACGGCTGATCAACGAGGAGGCCTTCCACGATGCCTGTGCCAATGATGCCTTCATCCCGGGATCCTCATGCAGGTTGTAGAGCAACCGCGACCACCAACATGAAGATGAGTCATGCGTACATGATGGTCTCTAGGACAACATGCTTGCTCGCGACCTCCCATCTGTCGTCGGGGGTTGAGGGTTGAGTCAGGTATCTTTGGAGACGACCATCAAACGGCGCGTGCGGCGATGAGGTCCGCGAGCAAAAAGATGACTCATATCAGGCAGCACATGGAAACCAAGAAGGGGGGCCCAAGAACCCAAGAAGGCGCCGAGGAAAGAAGCGAGACTCCTTGAGGAACGTTGCATGCCACCGACCAATCCCGTTGTGTTCCATGTTTTTAGCTCCGAACTGACCAGTGGGGTCATCCTGTCGGCTCAATTTTTATCTTCGCCGACGTACACAATGGCCATTGGCGGAAGTCACGGCCGTTAAGTTCGGAGTCATACCTCTGCTACTTCTTGCCACCGGCGTTGCGGGCCGTGACCCTCAAGGGCAGTCATTTCTGTATCTTTATCGTTGGTGTGATGATGTACAGTGCTGCTGGCCTGCCCAAGCGAGGCACCACTGTTCGTGATGTCACCTTCTTGTCCCTCTTCTTCTTCTTGTTGTTGTTGTTGACCCTCTCGCTTGGTACTCTCCCTTTCTTCCTGTTCTCTGGGATGTCATGTTCATCAATCCTCTGCAGTCGCGCCGGCTCATGGCGCCACAGTGGTGGGCGTAGGCGGCCCTACACTGACCTCGCTGATGAACAGCTGGGCATTTGCTTATCAGGTTCCTCTCCCTCTTCCTCTTTTCCCCATTCGTCTCCTCCTCGTTCCTTTATCATCATCATCATGACCTTCATCATGACCATCATGACCATCACTATTATCATGTCTTCTTCTACATCCCCACTAGGCGCCACTGCCACTGTCCTTAGTCCCCCAGTTGCTCCTTGTTTTGGAGGGGCAAGTTCCCCACCCACGTGGCTGGCTCTCCTTGGCGTCCAACAACAAGAACCAAAAGTGAACCGCAGCTGACGGTGAGCAACGTGAGGCCCAATTCTTGACGTTGTTTGACGGCCAACGCTGGAAGTGGTGACGGGAGGGACACTTTGCGTGTTGCTGAGCCACACGCAGCAGCAGTGCTCAAGGACAGATCGGGTGCTGCACGGATAACCTAAGTCCAGTGCTTCTCGCTCGCGTTAGCGCGACCCTCAACCAAATAGGAGTTAAGATACAATTTATTAATTATAAATGATAGAATTAATAGAAAGAGATAGAAGTAAGCGTAGAAGAGAGATATCTACTTGAGACCTCTCCGCGATACAGAAAAGTGTGCAGGTGTAACTGCAAATAAATAATTGTAATAGGATTGGTTGGGAGCTTTCTGACTTTTGTGTTTGGTGAGTGCAGTACAACCAGGACGCCACAATTCTCACCTACTCCACTGCGCCGAGCACCGCCAATGCCCTCTCGCAGTATGAACAAAACCTGGTGGACTTTGCCGCCGCCGACGTGGCGCTGAACGCCAGCCAGCTTCCGTCGGGGATGGTTCAGCTGCCCATCATCGGCACCGCTCTTGTGATCGGATTCCGTTGCTCCGCGCTGGCCAGCACCGACGTCCTTGTACGCATCACCATCGTCGTCGATAGTGTGCTGAACTACTGACAAGGTAGTGGTTGATGTGGTGATGATGACATGTTCATCAGTACCTCAATGGCTCGACCTTGGCGCAGATCTATCTCGGCAAGATCACGTCGTGGAGAGACCCGACCATTCTCAGCTTGAACTCGAAACTGCAGACCAAGTTGCCTGATGCGAATATCACGATGGGATTCCTAGCCAACGACACGACAGGCGTGACCGACTTCTTCGCTCGCGCACTGTCCAATTTTAGCTCCGATTTTGAGTCCGCGTACAAGGCAGCCGGCCAGAGTGTGTTCGAAACACTTCCGCCCTACAGCCAGGGCCGGGCTGTTCGCTTCACTAACTCGACTGATCGCATCCGCTTCCTCCAAGTAATGCTTTCCCTTAGATTCGGTCCTGAGTCCAATTGCTAACGAGTTTGATTTGCGCGCATGCAGACTGTTGACAACAGTGTCATGTATATTAGCCAAGTGGATGCGCAGGCAAACAAGCTTCCCTTCACCTCGATGGTCAACCGAGCGGGTTCGCAGGTTACGGCCTCGGTGACAACTGTACAGAGTGCTATGGAAGACTTCCGAGGAGCAGGTGCGTGATACCTTCTTTCTATTCTTTGCGCACATGGACTGATCAAAGATTGCATCATTGCCAGGCCTTGCGGCGGACATCATCAACGGGAATGGTGCCTCGTCGTGGCCAATGTGTTATATAAGCTTCGTGCTGCTATGGCATAACTTCACCGCCAACGATTGTACATATACTCAGGAACTCCTCAACCTGCTTAGTTGGACACAGGTGAGACCCTCCTTGCGAACACCATTATCATCGTCTTCTTTGCTCAACGGGTCTTGATGAATGAACAGGTGAACGATCAGGCAGCATCAACGGCGAACAGTCTGGGCTACGTCTCGCTGTCAAATATGTACAAGAGGCAGCTTATCGATGCGCTGGGCACCATCGTGTGCAACGGGGAGCAGGCGCTAAGCACGGCCTTCATTCTCGGGTCAGGTGCCCCATTCTCCGTCATGCAGGCCTGGACCGACGATTACGGAGCCAGCCAACTCGTGGTCAAGTACTTTGCTGTAAGTACGCAAGCAGGCATTGACGCCATGGCAAAAGGTGCAGTCATCATCTTCACGGAACTAAACAATGCTTGAATGTATACGCTGACTCTAATCATTCATCAGGTGACGTCGACTTCGGTACAACCAGTACGGTGCTCACGCCAGCCCAGAAGCTCCTGATGCCCGATGTGCAGACGGCTCCCGTCTTTGCCTTTGCCTATGTGGTCGCGTACAATGTACACAGCCTTTCACGATCAACTTCGTGGCTCATGATGTACTCTCGTGCTCATCTGATGCTCTTCAATCAACAGATACCTGAACTGATGAAGTTAGATAGTCTGCGCCTCGATTATCAGACCATTTCGGACATATACCTGAACAAGATCAAGACGTGGGATCACGAGAATATCACTAACCTCAATCCGGGCGTAAAGATGCCCAACGAATCGATTACTGTCTTCTACATCTCCGTTCCATCCGTCGTCATGCAAGTACTCAGCATGACGCTCTCAGAGACCGTACCGGAATGGAACAAAACGGTGCGCTCGGACATTCCCTTCTCCGATGGAACGTCGCCACTCATGGCTTGATACCATTCCTTGTAGATTGGTGTCACCTCCAGCATGAATTCACTACCAGTGGTCGTGAATGAGACATGGCGAACTATCGGTCTCTTGATCAGCCTCTGTATGATGATGATGCAGCAGGGAACGACTAACCCTCCGCTTTGATGAATACAACCACAGGCGTTCCCGGTCTCACAGCGATGCCTCAGATGAGTGTGACTCCGTACTCGTTCATCGCTTGGGTCAGCTTTCAAGTCCTATCCACGAGAACCGTCAAGGTATCCAGCATCTTTGTTCTTTTGGGTCTCCATTATGTTGATGACTGATCACTAAGCGGAATGTCGAATCCTCAGATTGCGTCACTCACCAATCCAGCGGGCAATGTGGTCTACCCGACGACAAACTCAATCATCTCGGCCATAAACGACTTTGGAGGCGACCTTAAAAACAGCATCCTCTTGCTTGGTACCATCCCCCTTCTAATGGAGCTATGAGCGTACACTCACATCACAGCACAGGCTCTGGTCAGGATAGCTGGCCGATGGTGACCTACTCCATGTGGATGCTGCACACCAGCACGATGCAGGACTGCTCGAAGGCGAAGGCGCTGGTGGACTGGATCTATTGGTACCGTGCGTCACTTCTTGGGACCAACGTGATACTTACTATAGTGGCATGGAACAGGACTCAAACGGATTCCAGAGCCGCTCAGATCGCTACCAAGTACGTTAGAGCTTGATCAAAAGTGAATTTCAGTTGCCTGATGGTGTTGATTCTTCCACAGTAACTGGGTGGCTGTCACTGGCACCTCGCCGCTCTTGATGCGATCGCTCCTAAGTTTGCTGACAAACGTCACATGCGATGGCCAGCCGTCCAGTTATCTCTTCTACTGCTACACCGACGGTGTGCTCTGCAATGGCCACGGCAACTGCAGCACCGCCGGTCAATGTCAGTGCGATGCAGGTAGCCTTCATCATCTGTCCTTCGCCACCATCACCATATCCTCGTCTCACGACAAGCATTGTCTTGATGTTCAGGATGGGAGGGTGATCTGTGTCAAACTGCAGTGAGCACAAGCAGCTCCTTGTCTACAGGTACATTCTTGCGTCATTCGTGAAGAAGGATGGCATGATGCTGATGATCGATATTCATCATCACAACACAGGTGCCATTCTCGGAATCACCTTGGGCATCATCATCCCGGTCGGATGCGTGCTGTTGCTCTTGTTGTTGGCCGCGCTGTTCATCATGACGCTCTACACGAGACGGAAGATTATGGAGAGGAACGAATGGGAGATCGACATCGACGAGTTACAGATGGGCGAGCAGATCGGCGTGGGTGGCTACGGTAAGGTGCACAAGGCCATGTGGAAGGGCACCGAGGTCGCGGTCAAGATCATGTCCTCCGAGGTCGTATCTCGCGACATGGAGCGCAACTTCAAGGAGGAAGTGCGCGTGATGACTGCTCTGCGTCATCCCAACGTCGTCTTGTTCATGGCTGCCTGCACTAAGCCTCCCAAGATGTGCATCGTGATGGAGTTCATGTCGCTTGGTTCTCTTTTTGAAGTACGCACAGCCTTCTTCTTTCTCTGCTTCTGAGTTCCAACCGCTGACCCCGATCTCTTCACCCTCTCGTGTCTCTTCATCAATGAATGCAGCTACTGCACAACGAGCTCATCCCGGACATCCCCTTCGCGCTGCGCAACAGGATGGCGTATCAGGCAGCCAAGGGCATGCATTTCCTCCACTCATCGGGCATTGTGCATCGGGATCTCAAGTCACTCAATTTATTACTTGACTCCAAGTGGAACGTAAAGGTGCTGCCTCTCACTGCAATCTGTTTCTCCCTCTTTTTGTGGAGCTGTGGTTGGTTTGGGTTGTAATCCTTTCTCCATTCGTACTTTAGGTCAGCGACTTTGGATTGACCAAGTTTAGACAAGAGATGAAGGAGAACACCAAGGATCAACAGCTGCAGGGCACGATCCAGTGGACTGCGCCCGAAGTTCTCAACGAAGAAGTTGGGCTTGACTACATGCTTGCTGATGTGTACTGGTAAGTATGAATGCTAGCAACCCACTGCGTCATCCTGAGTCTGGCGCTCTATGTTTGCAGCTTCGGAATTATATTGTGGGAGCTGTGCACTCGCCAGCAGCCTTACTTGGGCATGAGGTAAGCACTTTGTTCGCTACAAGAATGTAACATCCATTAACACGTGTCTTGTCCCACCAACAGTGCTGCAGCAGTGGCCGTGTCCGTGATAAGGGACAACATGAGGCCGCAGTTGACTGATGAAGATCCGTCGATTCCGGGGGAGTTCAGGGAACTAGTGCGCGCATGTTGGCACTCGGATCCTTCATTCCGTCCGTCTTTCCTGGTACAATCCTTCTGCAGTTGTTTGATTGCGTTGCGCCATTCCTCAAATGCGATGAGTGCTTTGCAGGAGCTGATGACCAGACTCAGCGCGTTGGGTGATGGAGGTGCTTCATCATTGACGCGGTCATCCTCTTCCTCAGGTGGCGTTGACTCGAGTAACTACGCCTCGTGGTCGATGCAATCCATCCCGGGCGTCAGCTCGCTCAGTCACACGAGCCACTCATCATCGGCATCCGATGGTATGTCATCAGGTTCCTCTGATAAGAGTCTCTTCTCACATTGCGTTTTCTCATCAAACTTGCACAGGGTCACGCTCAGGATCAGCCAGTGCTGGCGGAGTTACAACCACAGAAGGCGTTCGACCTCCTGTTGGTGAGATTGCCATCGTGTTCTCGGACATTACGCGTGCTGCATCCCTCTGGGAGTTTGATGCGGCCGCCATGAAAGATGCTACGCTCACGCATAACCAGGTGCTTCGCTCTCTTCTCAAGAAGCATCACGGCTACGAAGTGGTGTTCATCAGGTTTGTCAACTCTGCGAGCCGAATCCGAATCAATGTAATTCTTAATCTCACCTTATGTTTGAATCTTAAGGGACAAGAGCAGCGGCGAGGGATCGTTCTGTATGGCATTCCAGAATACTAGTGAAGCGATGGAGTGGTGTATGGAAGCCCAGCAAGAGCTGGTCAAGGTGGAATGGCCTACTGCGCTACTCGATCATCCTGGCGCAGCTGAGGAGTGGAGCGACATTGACGACCGGTACACTCAACACGCATTCATGATCTTTTGCACGTGAGCTCACATTCCTTGTTGTGACCCACAGAGTGTTGTTCAAGGGCCTTCGCGTCCGCATGGGCATTCACGTTGGTCAGCCAAGAACAGTGCACGATCCGATGACCCGCCGCGTCGAGTTCATCGGTCCGGTGGTGAACGCCGCGGCGCGCATCACAGCGCTCACCCACGGCGGCCAGATCGTATTGTCCGAAGCGGCCTTTGCCAAGGTGAAGGAAAACGAGGTGAAGGGGCAGATTGTGTGCTTGGGCAAGTTCGAGATGCCCGATGTGGGTCCGAGAGGTATTCTCCAACTGCCATGATGAATGAATGAGAGGCATAGGAACCATCGCCGCTAAATACTCTTTTGGAATCGAATAGGCATGAGGCTGTATGAACTCAAGCCGAAGGGCCTGGAGGGCAGATTCTTCGGTGGAGTGTCGGTTACCAGTCCTGATTCTGATCAGAGTTCAAATGTTTCAAGCAACCAGGAGACCTCTTCATCCAAAGAGGAGCTTCAGGAAGTCGTGGGCGAGGGGTACGTGCTTGATGATGTTTCTAACCGCTGCATTGATCAAGCATCTCACGCTGTTGGTGTTCGTGTCTGCAGTATGGCCTTCAAGGAGGATAACTTCCTTACATCGGCCAACCTGTGCCGCTGGGTGATCGACTTTAACGAAATTGCTCTCGGGAAGCAGGTACGAGTTTCTGGCTACTCGTTCATGCTCACTTCAAAGACTAAGGGATCAAACGTGAATACAGGTGGGCATGGGCTCGTACGGAGTGGTCTATCGAGGCAAATGGAAGGGAGTCGATGTGGCGGTCAAGCGTTTCATCAAGCAGAAGCTCGACGAGAGGCGCATGCTCGAGTTCCGTGCCGAGATGGCCTTCCTTGCCGAACTTCATCATCCTAACATCGTCTTGTTCATCGGTACGAGTCACATTCCTCAACTGTTTGAACATCAACTCATCTTTCGGGCAATCCAACAGGCGCATGCGTGAAGAGGCCCAACCTGTGCATCGTGACAGAGTTTGTTAAGAGAGGAAGTCTTGCCGACATGCTCCGCGACAACGCCATCAAGTTGCCCTGGCCTCAACGCGTAAGGATGCTCCGTAGCGCCGCACTGGGAATCAACTATCTCCATTCCCTGAATTCCATCATCGTGCATCGGGATCTGAAGCCGTCGAACCTGCTTGTGGACGAGAACTGGAACGTGAAGGTGGCCGACTTCGGGTTCGCCCGGATCAAGGAGGAGAACGCCACCATGACCCGTTGCGGTACGCCGTGCTGGACTGCTCCGGAGATCATTCGCGGCGAGAAGTACTCGGAGAAAGCCGACTGCTTCTCCTTCGGCATCATCATGTGGGAGGTCCTCACACGCAAGCAACCCTACGCTGGCCGCAACTTCATGGGCGTCTCGTTGGACGTGCTCGAGGGTCGGCGTCCTACAATTCCCGCGGACTGCCTGCCAGCGTTCAAGAAGCTGATGAAGCAGTGCTGGCATGGGGAAGCGAACCATCGGCCTTCGATGGAAGACATCGTGACTCAACTCGATTCCATCATCGGAGATGATGAGACAACTACCAATGACGTTTAGACTTGTGTTGCATTAGTTTTAACTCAACCTCATACATAATTGATAAGAAAGTAGATGAGGAGGCCTGGGATGATGTCCAACGCCAACGTGACAAAGTACCACAGCACGAAGATGGGCCAGTGCATACGCTGGTTACGGATGAAGCATCGCCAGAGGCCCGTGCACAGGTGAGCCTCCCCTGAGGTTGGTGGGAACAGATGTCAGTCAAGTTGAACATTCAAACACTCAGGCAGGGGAGCGTACATCGTCGGAGATAAACGTAGCCAGGTTGGGGAGGATCCTCCTTGTTCTTCTTCTCCTTGCTGCATGTGCCTTTGTTCTCCTGGTAGCTGGCGCGATCTTTCTCAAGTGCGTTGAGAGGCCATTTGGCACTTTCCAGGTCACTCTTGTCCTTTCGCCTTCGACGGTCGGCATTCATCATCTGCGCCAGCTTCCACCAGAAGAAGAATGAATGCACGCCGATCATGGTGGCCATGATGGTCACGGTCACGACAAGGTGAACACCTACGCCCATGCCAACCACGATAGCCAAGATGATGTTGATGTTACGCTGTTTGGGGAGCAGATTGCACGAAAGGCCCTGATCCGTCAGACTTGTGGAAGTTGAAGAAAAAGAATTCCAAACCTTTGGCCGTAACAACCAATAAAATCAGGCAAAAAACCGCCACATATTTCAAATATTTCAGTGGTTCATTAATGCCCAATCATTAATAAACCGTGAGAATAACATGCATGGAACACTTTACCCAGAGTACAAGGCCCCTACAGTTCTACGGCTAATTCAGCGGGTGAGAAATGCGGCGGCACGCAGTGCTGGATCGCTCCGCGGAGATCCTACGTGGTGAGAAGCATGTAGTTACATGTTGAATCCAGGGGTGATTCATGTGCGCTTTTTTGTGGACGGGTTTTAAGACGGGGAATTCACTGATGGGGAAAGAAAAGACATTTCTCTTTGGCTTACTGCGCAGGAAAGGACTCCATGAGCTCACTCTTGTCACAAGAGCTGTGTTGTCACATAGTGCTGAAGAGAACACGTCAGGAGTTGACTGTGTCTGCATCAGTCAGGCAAATGTAGGATGGCGAGAAGCAGGTGGATTCCCAGGCATCATTTACTGTGTATGAGCTCAATCACAGGCACGAGTCTAACGCCTACGCTGAACAGGGCTGTCCTTTGTATCAACACCAACACAGAGTCCTGGAGTTGGGGAAAGGCCAAGGATCCTTGCTACTCTTTGAAGTATCATAGGCATCCAATCGCGAATTAACCTTGAGTTAAGTACCCCATGCGTACCTGGTCATCATCACCTGGAGATCCTTCGCTTGCGTCCCACAGCCCCACGGACGAAAGGCTCATTTCCTAAACACGATGAAGAAATCCTTGTGTGGGATTTGCTGTGAAAACCCAAGCTGAGTGAGCTGTTTCGCCAGTAGTGTGTCCTCACCCGACAGTTCTGTTGGCCTTGGCAGTGAAAGTCGTACAGTAAACAACGGACAAATTGTTGCCAAGTGAAAGTTCCAAGCGACACACCGGCCCTCTGATTGGAAAAGTCATGAACACACACACCTGGCTGTTAACGACTCGAACCCTGAAAAGAGAATAAACCTAATTAATCAACCAACATCGTTCAATCGCAGGACTACCGCAACCGAGACTGTTCAAAATTTAACTCCGATGAATGGACCTCCCCTAGATACCTATCAGGCATTTAAAAGCCCGCACTAACTCACAAACACCACACTCACCGCCAGACCTGCTCACAAACACACACCAGCATGCTGGATTGTCGTTCAGTAGTAGTTCTTCTCCTTGTACGTCCTTCATTCTCCTTAGCTTTCTCTCATCAAGTTTAAGTAACGTGTGGCTTCCAGTGTGCTGTGGTGACTGTAAGCAGAGTCAACGCCCTTAGCTTGTCGGACAAGTGCCCTGCGTCCCTGCTCGAACACACTCGTTCCCTCTCCATCCAAGCCCCGCAAACCAACATGGGAGTCCACGTGACGGCCAGCGGCTGCATGGGAGGAACGATCTACCTGACCGACAGCGCCACGTCCGATCTTGTGGTGGATGTCTGCGCAAGCGGTGACGCTCTTCTGGACTTGATCAGCATCTCCAACACGAGTACCTTGTACGAAGTGGGAGTTCCCTGCGATGGCGTCAGGAACGGAGCTTCTCGCGCCGGCCTGGGACAGTACGGGTCGCTCGTGATGTGGACAGCAACGCTGGGCACCGTCGCCCTGGCCGGCCACCAGAACGGTGAAGCGCCACGAGTAGGATGGGCTGGGGTCGCCCTCGCCCTGGTCTCGTCGGCCCTCGTCTGCGGAGCTACGGATGACAGGCGAGCATCGATGGATTTCGTGGCCATCGTGTACGTACCATCAGGATGGTCAGGCAATGTGACGGCCAACGAGAATGTTCAAGTGATCGACATGCGCTCCATTTCCACCCCATCTTCATCTCCCTCTGCCACGATTTCACCATCAGTATCTCCCTCGACCACTTCTTCACCCTCGGCATCCACTACACCTTCACTTTCACCAACACCCTCTGCAGCTGCTTCATCTTCAGCGTCTCCTTTCGCCTCTGCTTCACCATCAGCATCTCTCTCGACCACTTCTTCACCCTCGGCATCCACAACACCTTCGACCTCCCCTGATCCTTCCCCATCAGCATCTCCCTCGATCATAGCTTCGCCCTCGGCATCCACTACACCATCAAGTTCCCCTGACCCTTCGCCTTCATCTTCTGCCTCTGCTTCACCATCAGCATCTCCCTCGGCCACGGCTTCACCCTCGGCGTCTACGACACCTGATCCTTCGCCATCAGCATCTCCCTCTGCTTCTGCTTCACCATCAGCATCTCCGTCGACCACTGCTTCGCCCTCGGCATCTACAACACCATCGACCTCCCCTGATCCTTCGCCTTCGCCATCTCCATCGATCACAGCTTCGCCCTCGGCATCCACAACACCTTCAAGTTCCCCTGATCCTTCGCCTTCATCCTCTGCCTCTGCTTCACCATCAGCATCTCCATCGAGCACCGCTTCACCCTCTGCATCCACTACACCTTCGAACTCGCCTTCGCCTTCGCCTTCACCATCAATGTCTCCCTCTGCCTCTGCTTCACCATCAGCATCTCCATCGGCCACTGCTTCGCCCTCTGCGTCTACTACACCTTCGAACTCCCCTTCGCCTTCCCCGTCTGCTTCCCCCTCTCCAGCCAACATCTTCACGTTCCTGGACACTGACGAAGATGACGTTTCGGACACGGCGTTGTATGACTTCTTCTCAGGCTTCACAGCGACAAGTACGGACTTCATCTCCTTCTCCATCACCACAGGAGGAGCCAACATTGGCTGCCAGTGGTGCTCGGAGAGAGCCGACTGGTATCAGACCGTCTACCTCGCCAACGTAGTCAACGGGGCCACTGTCTCGTCAGGCAACTGGAACAAGTGGACTCGCGCGGAGGTCGGTTCGTGGAGTGGGACCATTACTGACTCCTACGCGAACACAATCGGAGCTAACTGCGGCGGCAATGATTACGATTGGTGCTCCGAGTTGCTGATCGGACCGAACAGTTGCCAGCTGGCGGTTCTTCCCCAGAAGACAACCTCCGAGAGTTGGACCAACCGAAGTTACTCATCAGGCAACTTTACAGTGACGATCACTGTGGGCTCGGCAAGGATGGCGGCCTGTGGCTTTTGACCTCTTCCACTGTCGTGCTCTCCCTCTCAGGAACATGTGCTTGTACTCTCACATACACGATTAATTCCGATCACGCTTGAATGGTCTGCCAACACTACTCAGTCAAAACTCTCAGGAGACATTGTTAGGGGGACCGTCTCCTCTCTGCCTTAGCGCTAGCCTCACCATCTTTGGCGAAGAAGCAAGGATCAACAAAAACAAATTTGTAGAACAAACTCTCTGGAAGTTGCTGTAGTAACAACACTATTCTGGTGTCAAGAGTATGGAGCGCTACTCTATCCGCCTTGAGGATCTTGGTCAGGAGTTGATGGCCAGCACTAATGTAAAGTAGGCAGGCCGCGCCGCGACCAGGTGTTGTGAAAACACTGTCTGGCCTGGGTCCGTTACGTCAAAGGTATTCATTCGAGTGATCAAGGATGCTGGCATCATCCGCATACCTATCATGTAGCGTATGTGTTCTTCATGTTTTGAAGCAGGGCATCCTGCTACACATGCGTGCCTGCAGGTACCGAGCATTGGCAGCCTTCTGGAATGGGCCACCACCTGTGGCCGCAACTGGGATCACAGTCCAACCAGCGGTCAAGAAATAAAAGAACGAGACTGAAAGAAAGAAAAGAAAAGAGAAAAGAGAAAATTTCAATTTTACGCCAAAAGAGAGCGCATTTCTTGCAATCCAATGAAATAATAAATTTAAAAACATACGAAAGGAGATGGAGGGGTTGATGCCTGAGCTCGTGGGAATGATACTTGACCATGTGGACCAACTGAGTGTTCCCTGCTGCCGGTTCGTGTGTCGCGGCTGGAACGACCTTCTTCCCGGTCGCAAGTCGGTGGACCCATCCGCCTCCTTCTGCGCACAGTTGGCCCGGAAGGGCCGCCTCTCTGTTCTCCGGTGGGCGCGCGAGCAGGGGTGTCCCTGGGACGAACGCACCTGTGCGCTGGCCGCCGAGGGTGGCCATCTGGAGGTCCTTCAATGGGCGCGCGCTCAAGGATGTCGATGGAGCAAGTCTACCTGCTCCTCCGCTGCGGGTGGCGGTCATCTGGAGATTCTACAATGGGCGCGCGCCAACGGGTGTCCCTGGAACGAGTGGACTTGCGCTCGCGCAGCCGAGGGAGGCCATCTGGAGGTTCTGCAATGGGCGCGCGCTCAAGGATGTTCGTGGGATCGATGGACATGCTCGCTCGCCGCCGAAGGTGGCCACATGGCAGTGTTGAAGTGGGCGCGCATGAACGGCTGCCCATGGGATTTGCACACTTGCCAAAAGGCAGCCGCAGGCGGCCACCTGGCGATCCTGCAATGGGCGCGCGAGAACGAATGTCCGTGGGACGTGTGGACGAGTGCATTGGCGGCCAAGAATGGTCATCTTGCGATTCTCGAATGGGCCAGGATAAACGGTTGCCCCTTCTCCGAGCTCACATGTGCCAAGGCCGCTGAGAGTGGGCGACTCGACGTACTCAAGTGGTTGCGTGCCAACGATTGTCCTTGGGACACGGCCACCTGTGAAGCGGCAGCCTCATGCGGCCATCTCGAGATTCTTCAGTGGGCACACACCAACGGATGCGCATGGGACGAATGGACTTGTATCAAGGCAGCCCAGCATGGCCACCTGGCCGTGATCAAGTGGGCCCACTCGCACGGCTGTCCCGTGAATCAGCGAGTGTGTGCCAAGGCAGGGCTCGGAGGACATCTGGATGTGATCAAGTGGCTGCGCACAATCAATTGTCCCTGGGATGAGCAGACGTGTATGTTGGCTGCCTGTGGCGGCCACCTCGAAGTGCTGCGATGGGCCCGGGCGAACGGGTGCCCTTGGGACAAGGATGCTCCAAGAAGTGCGGCGGTCTGCGGGCATCTCGACGTGCTGCAGTGGCTACGAGCGAATGGATGTGCATGGGACCCACGTGAGTGTCTCGAGGCTGCGACGCGAGGTTGCCACGAAGATGTGGCCAAATGGATCGAGACTGAAACCACCATTGATACATAACTAAGGAGTGTTGCACTGCTTGTCTGCATTACTGCGCCATCCTCTTAACCTCCAATGATGTGTCCTAAATCGTCAGCGCGCATCCCCTGCCATGCATCATCCATCATCCACGAATGGCTGGTCTGGAAGAGACCTCAATGAACTGATGAAAACCTGAGTGCAAGCACACTTCTTCTTCCCCTTCACCTCCTGTTTTCAGTGGTGGTGATTAGAGGCACAAGAACGATTTCCTGTTTACAATTCTTTCAAGATACCAGCAACAAGCCTCTGTGGTTTATCAGCTTTGTTTGCTGATGTTAAGTGGGCTGTAGCCAGGTATAACCAGACCTCCGACCTCCCCGTATCTAGGCCCGAGGTACCACACTCCGTCACTGCCCGCCTGAGGATGGTTAACCATATGCGACGAATACTCTGCTGTACAGCAAACTTACCTTGAAGTTGGTGGCATTTTGCATGTTGTTGTAGACAAAGTACTCATCCACCCCGCCAACCTCGACAGCATAGTGCCGACCACGGGAAGAGAGCTTATACTGATCGCTCCAGCTGGCGCCTACATGAGAAAGCGACACACCAGCCTTCACAGCGCCATATCCTCAGCACATGAGAATGTTCATGTCATCATGCTAAAGGTGCGTACCACAAGACCACCTCCCTCACTTGCGCTCTCACTGAAGATGTGGCCATTTCCACAACCCTGTGTTTGTCCGGTTAGACTCAAGCTCGGAGCTAAACTTAGCAAGGTGTGATCACCTCAAACCTCGCCAGGTAGAAGACGACATCCTTCATGAACATCTGCATATCCACAGACATAGGGAGGTAAGGGATGAAGCAAAGACGACACGAAAACAGCCACAGGTTGAGCAGGTATGTACCTGTCCCTTTGATGATGCCTCCTGGTACACTCCATAGGGACTGGAACAAAGTTGCGTGCGCCAAATCAGATCGCCCGTGCCCAGCATCTCGCTTCCAGGCACTCCAATGCTGGCCATAGTATTGCCCTCCAACGAGCCCACCATGAACGCGTTGTCACTTCCCGAGTAGGCTACATAGAGACCGTAGTAGTTGTTGGTGAACCGGCCTGCTCGATCGACACAAGGATTCCATCAGTCATCGCGATCATCAACACGAGTACACTCGGGCCGTGACGGAGAATAACGTACATCCAAAGCACACTGTACCGCCAGAAGGACTGTTCCACACCAGCCCGGACAAGAAGCCCTGTGCTTGGACGTTGTTCATCTGTATGGGACTCTTCAACATGATGCCATCGAGCTTGCATCCGCGGTTGCCCAGTGCTTGACGTCCACACACGCCCTTCAGACCCAAGTCCTTGATCCAGGTATCCCTGTGTCATGATGGTACAGTCAGCAGTGCACTTGGTGGACTACCCAAAGATAGCCATGAATGTACCCAGGGTTGACGTTGGAGATGGTCCAGGCTGGCGTGTGGTCCGTGCTGGCGTCGTTGGAGAAGTAGAAGATGGAAGTGGTGGCTCCTGAACCGAGCACGTTGACGCCAGCGCTGATGATGGGCCGGGCGAAGGTGAACTGGCCAGGTGGGACATAGATAGGAAGGCCACTCGACCTGGCCTGACTGATGCATGTCGTCCACGGAGCATAGTTGTCGGGGCTTGATGTGGATGCTCCACAGTCGGCGACAAAGTCCACCACCTTCTTGCAGCTGGCGGCCTCTCCTCCATCCGCAGTGAAGAGCGCCACCACAAGCAGGAGCACAAGTCCTGAGGTCAAAGCTGTTGGAGACATTGACACTATCCTTGGCAGCGCTTGTTGTTGTTGTTGGCGGAGAGAGAGTACGTTGCCGCAACCAGGCCGCGAATGTACCAGAGGTTGTTGGTGTATCCTCATTAACGAGGGCTAAGACAACGCAAGTGAACCACCCAACTACTCTGGTTCACAGTTCGGACATACTCTACAAGTTGGGCTACTTACCTGCAATGTGGCAGATCAAGAAACGCAGGAATAGATGAAAGGAAGTTCTCACATATGTTGTCTTGGTTCATTGGGCAGTGATATTTACAGCAGAGTACAAAGGGACGACAAGGTTGCCACTTCCAGGGTAGTCAGGCCCCAAGTACCACAAGCCCTTCGTTCCAGCCTGCATGAATGAAACGATAAAGTTTGTAAAGTTTCAGAAGAGCACGGATAAGTGAACGCCAAAGACAAGCGCGGGAAGGTACGGTGAAGGCTGTGGTTTGTTGGACGACATTGTAGATCACAGGTTCACCTATACCTCCCACGAAGACTCCGTAGTCCTTGTTCCTCCCTTCAATGATGTAGTCATTGGACCAGCTGCCTCCCGCGTTGGCCAGATCAAATGCACTCTGAGGCAAGAATCAGTCATGGCCAGGGAGAGTGGCCATTGAGTGTTCAGAGAGGTACCAAGATTCCTCCTCCACTTTCTGCATTCTCACTGTAAATGAATCCATTGCCACAAGCCTGGACGATCAATGTGAAGCATTTGTGATTTAGCTCCGAACTGAAATGAGAAGTGATGTTCTACGTACCTCGAATCTTGCTAGATCAACAACAGCATCTTGTATGAAGGTCTGATTTGTGGTTGGATCGGCGGGTGCCTCTTGATAGATGCCATAGGGGCCAAAGCACATGTGCGTGCGGAAGATGAGGTCCCCATTGCCAAGGTAAGCGTCCCCAGCCACACCCACGCTTGCCATCAGACAGCCCTCAAGTCCGCCCACCATGAAGACGTTGTCACCGCCAGAGTGGGGCGCCACGTAGAGATTGTAATAGTTGCCTGTGAAGTGACCTACACATTGATAAAATGTTAGTGTAGACCCATCATGCTGTCTTATGGGAACGTACATTCCACACAAACAGTGTGGCCAGCGGTACTGTTCCACACAAGACCGGAGAGGAACCCGCGACCATCCACGTTCTCCACGGTCACAGGTGCGTTCAGCCAGATGCCATCAAGATTGCATCCCTTGGCGCCACGGCCTCCGCCACCGCAGATGCTCCGAAGCCCAAGGTCCCTTACCCAAACATCTCTTAACTCCGAGCAACATTGCGTCTGTCAGCCAACAACAAGAAGTAGAAGAAGGCAATGGAGAGAGGCGTGCGTACCCAGGTACCTCCGAGGAGATGACCCATGCTGGCGTGTGGTAGACGGTTGCGTTTTTGGGCCAATAGAGGTAGGACACCGCTGGGCCAGCACCAAACACCTTGACGCCGGTGCTGTAGATGGTTTGGTTGAAGCTGAAGCGGCCGGGAGGGATGAAGATGGGAAGCCCTGTCTCTTGGGCTTGGGTCACACAACTCTGGAACTGGGCAGAGTTGTCCCCACTGCTGGTGCTCGCGCCACAGTCCGCCACAAAGTCCAGCACTTGTACACAGCTGGCTTGCACCGGTCGTATATGTCCGATGCAGAGTAGAGTGCCCACGAGCAGCGTGACGGCCCTGCGGAGGCTGCGGGTTGCATACATTCCGGATAGGAATGACAGCCAAACGGCCAACAAGCCTCAGGCAAGTGTCCTTCATCAACATACCAGCATTTAAGGGGGTTTGTAGCAATCTTACTATTGGCGGGTTACCTGAGCTGACGGTCGGAACAACTGTTTATCGGGTATATGCCTGGCGCCAGACCTTCCCACGGAGTGTGAGTGGTCATCAGCTCGACAGCGGAGCTCCACAAGAAGAAGAGAGGTGAGAATTGGTTCAAGGAGAGAGAGTAGAGGGATGAACAGCCGCCCGCTGACTCTTCCGCTGCTTCTTCTCGCCGCTGTGTTGGTGGCCACCACAGCAGCTGGGGTGTCCTACCAGAGTGTCCTTGACTTTGTAGCCGACTGTGGCGGCTCGACTAGTTCTCTGGACAATTCGGCTGCGTTCGAAGCGTGCGTGGCGCTGGCGAAGAATAACTTGCCCATCTACGTCCCGCCAGGCACCTACCTCTTCAATCAGACCATCGACAGCTCCAACGTGGGTGTGACCGGCGCCGGCCAGACGGTCTCCATCTTCAAGTGGACCGGCAATCCTGCCACTCCACACACTCCTGCCTGGAGGGCCAACCCTCCCTCTCTGTCTGGGTAAGAGCACTCAGCCAATTGCACATGAATCGTTCTTCAAAGATGGTCATGCATGAGCGCAGGACCACCTACGTGCGGGACATCGGGCTACAGACGACATGTCCTGCGCCAGTGCTGGGTTCAACAAGCTGCAACTGGGACGGATTCAGATTTCAGGGTGGATTCCCATTGACCAATGTGCAGAGTACCGGATTCCGAGCTGGAATGGTGTGGGCAAGCACCACAGGCCACACCATCTGCAAATACTGTACGCGCTCCCATCGGATGAAAGCAAAGGACACTCAATGGTGTACGTCTGGCAACATCACATCACACGGATGTATCACGCAGGTCGCGCGACTGGCAACTACTATGGTATCTTCGTGAATTTGTCCAATGGTGACAACTTTGTGATGGCGGGTGATATGTCTGGGAATGCCATGGCCTCTCTTGGTCTTCCTGCCACCATGTCAGTTGGTTCAGGCGACATGCTATGGCGGTACGTTGGCTGAATCCGCAATCGTACCAGATGATTGACCACTCCAACTTCATCCATCAGGACTCAGCTTGGCCAAAGCCCCTATGCCATCTATCAGGAAGGTCCTGCTACAGCGTTCTCCGTACGCAGTCCTCTCCTCTGCATGCTGCGCCTTTGACGCTCATTCTCAGCACTTAAGTACAGTACGTGATGGCTGAGTTTTACATGGACTCAGCAAGATTCAAAGATGTGGGTAATGGAGCGATCTTTACAGAGAACTACTACGGTAACGGAACCTATGGATGTATGGTGCGTTGAACGTTCCTTGCGAGGTTGAGTAGGATGATATCCTCATGCCATTCATCATCAGGTGGCAAGCGTGTTAAGGGGTGTGGGGTTCAACTGGAATTCCACATACCGTTTGGCAACCAAGGATTGGAAGTATGCGGTTCAAGTAGGCTGCACTCAACAGTCCAATTACTACTTTCAGCAAGACTTGAGCACTGGCTTCATGGTATGTGAGACCTCTAGGAGGTAGACCTCTAGGAACATGCACAATGAGAGATGATGATGGATATTGGAGTGCAGAAGGGAAGTAGTGGAACGTTCAACTTTGGCCAAACCTCAGCAAGTAACTTCAAGAACCCTGTGTACATCCCTATTAATCTGACAGAAGCAAATGCCCTTCCTCCAAATGAGTATTCTTCTGCCACCACCTTACTCCAACATTTCAATCTGTACACGTTAATAAAATGATTGTAGAGATTGGTTTTTAACCATTCTGAAAATATAGAGTGTATTAAGTGGAGATAAATGGAGGAGACCTAAAAGAGTTGAAGAGTATTTTATACAAGTGAAAACTAAACAACAATTGTTTTTTTAGATGGATAGAATTCTTAAAGATCTAATGCTGAGTGCAGGATGAGGGCCTTCTTGGTGGTCTTAATGACTATTATGAAGTGGGATCCCCACTGAAGAACCTCAATTAAGGGTGGCCTGGCAAAGCACATGATGGGGGATTACTAATCACTAATAGCCTTTCCAAAGCCCTGGCATATTGTAGAAGAATGTCATAATCCATTTTATGGTCAATATGACACAAACCCATCACCAGCATTGTGTGAGTGAGCAGTCTGAATCTGTTGACTGCAGTGTCAGTGTCTCTGTGTGCACTATCAAGGGTGCTTTTTACCAGAGTAGCCTCTCTGGTGATTGATACAGGGGATGCCTTCTCTTTTCTTCTTCTTTTCCTTTGTGTTTTTCTTATGTATGAGCGACGCCAACTTCTGTGTTGCTATTTCTTTGAATGGCAAGACAAGTTATAGCAACTTCACTTGATGGTGTAGATTGTGCCACCTGTCGTCTCATATTCCTTTCTTTACCTTCACCTTGTGTTGAGTGTTTGGTGGAACATTTAAGTGTCATCGTCGTGGTGGTACAAACAGCAAATGGACTCTCCAATACTGGAGGCAGACAGGCAGGAGCAGAAAGAGACCCACGTGCACACTCTTCCGCTTGAGGTATGTGTACATCCGAGGCACTTCTGGAGTTGATGTTGGGAAAGTTCAATACTTTTGTTGGAGTGCAGGTTTTGGTGCGCATAATGGCTGAGCTGCCTGTGCGGGACATCGCACGGGCCGCTTGCGTGTGTCATCTCTGGAGGACGGCCTCGGGGGACCAGTACGTCTGGCGCAGGCTCTTTGAGGTACCTAAAGAGTACTCAGCTCCTCCCTGTTGATCGCTGACGTGGTGGTCTGCTGCCTACGATTGTGGCACAAATCAATCATCAGGAGGCCAAGCGGACACACAAGCCAGAGAGAGCTCCAAAGGAAAGAGTCTTTGCAGCTGATGAGGAACTTGAAGAGGTGTGTTACTTCTTTCTCATGATTGCCCTTGAGCAACACTTGAATGCGTTTCAATGCAGATGGTGAATGGGCAATCGGGAGTGAAAGATTGGCGTGAACACTATCGATCAACATTTCATCTCCGTAGCAGTGACAAGGACAGCCTGACAATTTGTTTGGACACAGCCCGCTTTATCACTGATGGCATGACTCCTATGTGTGTGACTGGTGAGGTACTCTTCTCTACAATCCAGAATGCTGTGTGCAAGACACTGCACTTAGGGTTGCTTGCCTTGATTGGAGCAGGTGATGCTCAGTGTTGTTTCCAAGACTCTTTTGACGCATGGCATATACATCTGCTTGGAAGGTTTTGAGAAGTTCACCGATACTACAGTCATAGTACCCCTCTGCCCCTTGCACACTTGATGATTCGTTCATAGTGTTGACCAATGTGTGGTGTGATTGTGCTTGATGACCAGCGACCCACAAACCAACTTTGGCAACCTGTCTATCATCCAGTTTGTGATGACATATCATGGAAAGATCGCAGCAGTCGCACAGTGATCTTTGTGCAAGGATTTCATCGCATACGCTTCTGCATTCCGTTCCCTCTTGTCCAGCTTCCTCCGTCCCTCATCAGGTAGCTACATGACTTTCCTCTCTCTCTGCTACTCTTATCAACTCTTGTCATACGTACAGGGTGGGCAATGTAGCTAGAGAATATCGTGTGCAGTATGGCATTGTGGGCATTATCTCCTATCCATTTCCATATGCAGACTATTGGACTTCACTTCAGTTTCGTCCATTCCTACTGAAACTGCAGTGTGATAGGAACCTTCTGTCTTCATATAAGGTACCCTACAGATGCTTGCTTTCATTGCTTGCTTTGATTATGACTCTCACGGTTCAACAACATCAGACGTGGTTTCAGTCACTTCACATTGGAGAGGTTATTGTGTCATGTCTTGCTGGTGCAGTACAACTGAGTATGCAGGTTCCCAAGCACTACTATCACTTTCACGAACCAGTGCGTCACACTCATCTCCATGAACATACAACATGCTAATGAACAGGTTGATTCTGTGATAACAGGTTTGTCTTTCTGTTACCGTGGCAAATTGGACATTTTGGGATTACGATCAAATCACTGTTAGGGTTGTTGAGATCATGAAGCCAGTACAGCACGACACATGGCATGATGTGCAGCAAGATCCACCACTTGAGTACAGTCACTCAGGTACGATTCTATTCCATTCGACATCAACAAACTAATGAATGGCGTCTTGTTCAGCATCGCAAGAAGGGACTGAAGAAAATGTGGAAGATGAGAGTAATGGTGATGTGATTCACCCCGTGGAGACATTGATGGATGGCACGCATGTCTTCAATGTGCTTGTTAGGAAGAGGTCCACATGTCGCGTTACTCTCAAGTTTGCTGTTCAAGAGCACCACGTTCTCCATCCATGCCATGTGCCATTCCTCCAGTCACTCAACCAAGCACATGCCCTACGTGTAACTGTTAGAAAGATTGGCTTCCTGCCAACTCCTTCTGCTTCAGGCCTCCTTTCCTCATTCTTGTTTGAAGAATTAAACAGCTAATTACATGAGCCTACGTTGCATAACTTTTTGATTCGCAGTGTACACTCAAGTGTGTGTGAGCTTGGGCACATTCAAAGAGGTCTGTGCATGGAACGCTGGTTGTACAGACTGCCCGTGCTGCAAGGCCAGCGCCTGCTTACAATTGGGATTCGAAGTCTTCACTGGTAGCTTTTCTGCTGCACTAAGCTGGAGACGCGATTACCACAGACACCACAGTTATACTGACCATTCTCACCATTGTTGCAAGAATTAGTTTGAGGTACAGGAGTGAATGGATACCCTATATCAAACTTGAGGTTCCAGTGAAGTAGAGCTGTCCATCAGGTCCGAACATGAGGCAGTCCATCCACTACTCAACACAGGCACACTTCCGCGGTGAGCAAGCAACGTGCGCACCTCTCTCCAATATATAATACCGCATGCTCCGTGGCAGCGTTGATCTCGAGAATACGACCGCCTCTTCCCTGGTTTATGTACAAGCTGTCATCAGAGGTGAGGTCCATTCCACCGTATCTGTGGCGGCATGCAGCCGAAGAGGAGGACGGTGAAGATCGATCCAATGCAGCACAGGCAGTGAGAGTCTACCACGTACCGTAGTGGGCCAAATGTCGATGGAGCCAGGCTTGGCGGACTCGCTGCACTGAACTTAGCTGGGAGGAGCCAGAACTTGTGATCAACAGCCCCAAAACTACAAGTACTCAGTAAGCTGTGAAAAGGGTTCTCCTGAATGAAGCCATGAACTCACTGGTTCGGGGGTACCCCGCCAGCGATGTGCTTGGAACCGGTAAAATAGCCAGATTGGTGCCACGTGTGCCTTACGTACGCCCAATAGGAAAGAATGACACCATTTTGTGACTCCGGAATCAGAATCAATATAACGATATCCCTCGACGCACAACGCACCGCTGAGACATGCAGTCCGTGCAGATGATGCTCACTGCTCTTCTCATGGTGGTTCTTGTGGGGAATATCCACAGTGTACTCGGCTACAGTCTGGTCTCAGGTATTTTCTGCCCCACGAGAGATGGCTATTCAACAAATCATTATTGATTGAGGGCATCATCAGTTTGCCAAACCGGGTGCACCTACAACAGCGTGGCGAGTTCATGGTTCAATGCACTTGATGGCCTCAACAACGTGGTTGAGATCCACGATGATATGGACCCCGAGTGGGTGATAAATGCGCCCCTTGTGCATACTAATGGTTCAGTCACAATCAGGTGTGTGTATGTACCTGACACCACATGTCATGACCATTCTAATTATTGCAATCTCTTCTTCTCTTTCCATGTTATGTGTGTAAACAGCTTTGTGGGTACCAAGCCTGTGGTGTTGTTTTGTTTATTAGATTGCTTTGACTTCTCGGGTCCCAGCACCAACATTGCATTCACTGGATCAGCCAAAATCTCAGCATGTACCAACTCCTCCCCTCTTGTTTGTGCCTGTTCTTATGCTCAACATGTGGTTTCTGTTCCAGCGAGCTCAGGAAGTGTGCTAAACGTGCAAAATGGAGCGACTGTCACCATAAATGGTGGCAATATCACCATGATCGGTTGGGGTTCTGATGGTTTGTACATTGTTTCTTCTCTTTGAAGGGAGTGTGTGAAGGCTAATCCTTTTTCTCATGTTCCCAATGGATGCAGTGATTGTTATGCACTCTTCAACCTTGAGGCTACAGGGCTCCTGGACTTTCCTTTCTGTGACACACCAAACACAGACTGCGCCACCCACCTATGGTACGTACCTATCAAGAGATCTCTCTCATGTAGCACTAGCGGCAAGCAATAATGTTGGAGTCTATTTGTCCAGAATTCAATCTTTCCAATGTCACGTGGATACAAGAGGGAGCGCTCCAGGTGCTGGCGCTGGAGGAGGAAACATGTCCCCAATGACTGTCACTGGTGCAAGTGTAGATTGCCTTTTCACTAAATGTTTAGTGGAAGACACCGGCAAGTATGATGTGTTACAGCTTGCCCACTGGAACTAACTGTTGTATTTTTTATTGCCAGCCAACAGTCTGTAAATGAGGAAAAACAACGAAGGGCCACCACCTTGGGAACAAAGTTTGTCACAAGCTGTTCTCTGCCACCGTGGCGCTTTCAGAGTCAAAGTTGATCATGCCTGATGACCTGTGCCTACGGTGAAGGATTGCTCCGGTGACCACAACCACTACAATAACCACCAGCACAAGCACAACTGCCACGGGCACTGCCACTGCTGCAGCGATGATCACAGTGTCACTGGAGCTAGACGATCCGCTAGTAGAGCCTACCAACACAGAGATATCTGTGGAGAAGATAGGAGTTAAGAATCACTTTTTCCGTTTATGAAACGAAAGAAGAGGCTGGACGAACCGGGGTCATAGTCAAGTTGGCCTTCGAAGTAGTTAAAGGTAACAGTAAGTGAGGAGCTGTTGGTGTCTGCCATGGACCAACACCCGACTTCCAGGCCATCGGCGGTAAGCCCAAAATCAAGCAGGCGCGCCACAGCGCCGGGCTGCTCAGGCTGATCGCGGATCAGGTAGATCGTCGTCATGTTTTCCTTTGGGCTGTTGAGCAATACTCGGCTTGAGTTGATAGGAGGGTCTATGGCCAGGCGAAACTGCAACCGGTTGGCCCTGCATTCAGTACACATTTCACCACACATGAGGAACTCCAACAATCAAAGGATGGAAGGAAAAAGTACGTGGAGGTCCAGTTCCAAGACTCGATGCGGATGGAAAACTTCAAGTACTCCGGGCTTGCAGTAAAGCTGAAGTTGTTGGCTGATCAGGAAGTGGATGATGTCAATCAATTGTTCAAGTGCAGGTAACCATCAAAGTCATACCAAGTGAAATGTTCTGGTTGGCAGCGAAGGTGTAGAACGTGTAGGTCAGAGTAGCATTATTGCTCAGCCTGCTGATAAATGTGGTCGTCGCGTTGCCCTTGAGTGTCGACGCCTGCCCTCCACTGGTCGCAGCGGTCTCCCACTTGGCTGGAGGCAAGAGCAGAGATCATGACGTTCTGTAAGCCTCCCAACTAGGCTTCAAGAATCAAAGATATGCATACCTTCCTGAAGGGATGCCTCTTGAACCACAGTCCCGTTGACATCAACTTCGATTAGGCTGGTGAAGTTGACACTCACCTGATTGTTGTTCGTCGCCGCTTCCCCATTGCCTGCAACTTGAGAACAAGGTAAGTAAACTGAAAGATGATCGAAATAACAGCATAGGTACCTGAGGAAGACACAGTCACCTGGGGCACTGCGGGGTTGAGCTCTGCCTGGACTACAGGTGCGATCACAGGAATAGGCGACGGAGAGGCAGAAGGCAATGGAGAGGGTACGATAATATCCACTGTGCTCAAGGGATTGTTGGAATCTGCACCGCCGGCGAAGAGCACCCGACCGGCTACGGAGGCGCCTGTAAAGCTGTAGCGAGCCTGGGAGAGCGTGGTTACAGTCCACTTGTTGGCCGACGCGTAGAACACGTCTACCACTGCAGAGGCGGCCGCGAGCCCAGTCGACCCTCCGGCGAAGAATGCCACGCCATCCACAGAGGCTGCTGCCAGACCGAACCGGGCCTGGGAGAGCGAAGCCGTGGTCCACTTGTTTGAGGTGACGTTGTAGATGTCGACCACCGCTGACGCAATGCCGCCATCAGCTAGTCCGCCGGCGAAGATGGCAAGTTCCCCAACGGTAGTGGCCACCAGCTTGCGGCGTCCCACGGACAGCGTAGCCGGCGAGCTCCATCCCCCAGAGGACGCGTTGAAGATGTCCACCACTGCCAAGTAGGAGTTATTACTCACGCTCCCGCCTGCGAAGAGAGCCACGTTCCCCACTGATGTCGCCGCAAGTGCGTACCGCGCCTGCGAGAGTGTCAACGTGCTCCACAAGGAATCCGTGGCATTGTACACGTCAACGCGCGCAGAAGGGGTGTTTGTCGCTGTTGTTCCACCGGCAAACAATGCAAGGTCAGCGACAGAGGTGGCAGCAAGGCTCCACCGTGCCTCCGAGAGTGAGGTTGAGTTATGGATGCCGAACTCGGAGTATATGTCCACTGCGCTTCCTCCGCCACCGAAGAAGGCCAGATCGCCGACTGAGGTGGCAGCCAATTGGGACCTGGCGGCAGACAGTGAAGGAAAGTTGATCGTCCAGTTGCCTGATGAGGTATTGAAGACGTCAACTGTTGAGAAGTAGGCCCCGTTGGCCAGCGTAGAATTGGTCCCGCCCGCAAAGATTGCCAGATCTCCTCCTATTGTTGCGGAGGCCAGGTAGAGCCGAGCCTGAGAGAGATGATCCACAACTACGGAGGAGCTGCACGGTTGGGTGGGGAGAAGGAACAGAGTCCAGCAGAGACATAAGTAGAAGAGGAAGCTTGCTGTCCTCCTCATGTTAAGAGAGGGTGAGAAAGAGACAGTCCGAGGGGCAGCCCCGAAAAGAAGGTCACCGCATCTTTAGCGGAACAGAGATACCTGGTGATCGCCGATATAGTGTGGCCACGATATATAAGGACAACCAAAACAGGGACACTCCTCCTCAGAGATGTTGCCCTACACAGCCTCCAACACCAGCAGGAGTGTTCTTCTTGGTTTTTCTTCGAAGTGAGTCGTTCTGCTCTGCCGGCAGTTTGCGGGTCGCCTGCGTCCTGTTATATACTCGCGGACCGGACTTATCATGACACTTTCACTCTGTGTGCATTATGCTGACGCTATCTTAAAGAAACTTTTTGCTTTCTGCATCTTGTCAGCGTAATGAGTCATGGTCATATGATATGCCTCTCTTTTCTTCGACTCGTGCTGAGAAATTTCTTTTCCTAATTTTTTTCTCTTTTCTTTCGGACCCAGGAATGCACATTCCTGGCCCTTAGGGCTTCACAACACGGCCGCACAGTAACCCAGGAACTAGAGTCTCGACCGGCCAACTCGTTCGCCTTCAGGCTGCGCCACTGGCTCAAAGTCGTTACCAACGTGCCGCGCGCCCTGACCGAGCATGCGGTCCATTTCCACTTCACTCAGGTCGACCTCCACGTCAAAGGACAAGGTAAGCACACTTCAGTGTGTATGTTCACGTTCATGTGGTACAGTAACAAGGCCTCGATGACTAGTCCCCTAGGCACGGTAGTGTGTGGGCTGGCTTTGCTGGTTCACAACATCGACAAAGGTCTCAGTGGCGTACCTCCTTGGACTGGGACAACGCAAGCATGAGGGGAACCAAACCGTAAACGCATGCACCAAGCCTCCCAACATGGAGTGCACTTGGTTCGCTCTATGATGTACGACCCCCTTTTTCACAGAGTACTAGTGAAGAGCTCATAGAGAGGCACTTTACCCTAATCCCGGGATGTCTACTCGTGTGACCTTGTGATTGTCTTTTCATTACTTATCTGACCAAGTCCATCAGCAATCCTTGTTTGGCCCTGCTACTTTGGTCACGTGACGCGCTCCTTGGGTATGCCTGAATGCACATATCAGCGAAGTGGTCCCACCACTGAAGATCTTGGGACAGCCATCAGATCATGTCTGCCGAAAAGGATGTAATCTGAGGTCACACCCACAAAAGTGGAATGAAAAAATGCTGAAAAGAGACATGGACAATTGACACATTTCCCCTTCTGCAGACAGGAAGACACGGAAAAGGACAACAACAGGCAAACGTTTGCACAGCCCCCAATGAACCCAACACACGCAGGAGGAGGAGGAGGAGGAGGAGGAGGAGGAGGCGAAGAGGGATTAACGCAGGACAAAGAGAGCCATGGTGGTTCGTGTTCGTCCTGCCGCAACTCACATGTTTCCTGTGACCGGTGCGCTTCGCCGTATGGTGTGAAAAATACCCCTAAATAATTAAATAATCATTTAATTTTTGGGATTATTGTCTTTCTTTTTGAAAAATAATAAAAAATTACTTTGATGATGGCACACAGGAAAAGGCCGTGCGGGCGGTGCGTGAGGTTGGGCAAGGCCGACACTTGTTCCCTCCCGGCGGCCAAGAAGCGCGGACGTCCACGCAAGGACCAACAACAAACAGTGCACATGCCAACGGACTGGACAAGCACTCAGGGCATGGCCCCTACAACCATGACAGGTTCAACAGGTAGACAAGTGGTGCCTTCTCGTGCATGACCAGCTCACCTGCCTCTAAACTGTCATGAACCGTGTTATCATCATCAGGTAGGCGACGTAGAACCACACCTCACCGTGCTGCGTGTCATGGCGCATACGAAGCTTCTTCTCCATCGGCGTCGGGAGAGGAGGAAGAAGAAGAGGACGAAAAGTACGGCTATGATGAGTCATCACCCTTTTTGGCTTCGCTGCCTAAGACTCACCAGGTAAACTCAACTGCTCTCTCCTTCGCATTCAATGTATATGAGCGCTGATTCTTGTGCAGAGAGGGCAAGGCGCACCACTTCGGCCAGGCACGGAACAACAAGACATGGCGGCCATGCGCATATTGGTGACCATGCTGGTCAATCAAGTCCAACAGCTTCAAGAAAAAGTGGACAGGCTTGTCCAGTGGAAGAAAGAGACTAAAGAGAAGGTCAAGCGGCTGGAAGAGCAGCACCATCAGACGACACGTCACTTGAATGCAACACTTGACGCGCACGCTCGCGCGATGGAAGGCCTTGCACAGAAATGTTCAGCGCAACCTTCCTTGTTTCCATCGCCACCAGTTCCCATGCCCGCATCGACCGTGAAGGTTGCGACACCAGATGCTTCATCTTCGGTCTCGGTGGCACCAATGGGAGGCATGCAGACCATGTGCGAAGTGCATCGAGTGATTCCTCCTCTTAGGGAATATGATGCGCGAAGTCTTTTGGTAAACGACTTATGGTATGTACAATCTGTTGTGGCTGACTTTGTGTGCTTGTGCTCACTTGTTGGTTCTTTGTTGTGACCATGCAGGCAGCCATTCTATGTTATAAGCCTCAACGAGCCGCGCACTCTCAATGAGATCGCAACGGCAACGACATTCTTCGCCTCACCAAGCCTGTGTCACATGCTGGGCTATTCACCGGTGTGTTTTTCATCATGTGTATATTGTGATTGTGCTTGTTTGCTCAATTCTGTTGTTGTTGTTGTTGTTGTTGTTGTTGTTGTTGGACATCAGTTTGAACTGGCTGGCGTTCCTGGATCTACCCTTTCGAGCCTTTCTGCTGAAGATCTTGCAACAGGCATCAGGCACGCCCTGATGCCGTGCCCCACACCAACAAGAGAGGTCATCCCTATGAGTATACTCTTGCGTACAAAGTATGGTGGAGCAATCAGGGCAATTGTTTCATATCAAGTGTTATATTCAAATCGACACCTGGTACCCAATTCCAACACTGAGTGGCAGTTCGGCTCACTTTTTACGTTGGATCAGGCCAAATGGGTGATCTGCCTTGTGGACCACATTGTAGAGACTGGACTGGCCGCGCCACCTGTAAAGATAATACAGGAATTTGTAAACGACCCCGATTTTCGAGCGTTTATCGCTGAATGCTCGCCATTGCCGGTTCTACGTCGACAAGAGGCAGTATTGAATTCAAGAACGGCATCAACTCAGCGAGGCCAAGTGAGAAGTGCAATATCTTGTGATCTCTCATCGTCATCTCCTGAGCAGACAGACGAACGACAAAGAAAGCAAGCAAATCCGACTACGTTACAAGCAGGTCTCAGTGCAGCATTCACACCATGGGAGATTGATGCCATTGTGCAGGAACTCACTTCATCATCATCATGATCACCAGGTTCCTTGATGGTGAGTTCTCACTCTTTTGCAAATGAAAGGAGTTAGAGTTTACTGCCAGCCCTTTTTCATATGTGTCACTTACACTTTAACCCACGGGAAAACAGATACTGCATTCGTGCCTCGCAGAACATCACCTTTCTGTATGTGAGGTATGATGTGGTCAACACCAACGGTGAGGCGCTCCAAGGTCCGATGATGCGTTTTGGTCCATTCGCGCAGACAATCCTCCATTTTATGGCTGCTCAGCATGATGATGTCGATGAGCTTCACTTCTTCCTCTCATGTTTTATGATGTGGCCCACCGATCAGTATCTGACAACTATCTGCGGGCATGCTGAGAAGTTTTGTCAACAAAGACCACAGGTGAGAGTGGCGCACCTGGGCACTGATGCTTTGCTTCCACCACGTGCCCTTGTTGATAGCCATGGTCAACCATGGGAGCAAGTGCTGGCTGGAATGTACTGGTGTATCATGTGGTCACAGCATAGTGGTATGTCCTCGGACTTGAGCCAGATGAAGCAGATGTCTTGCAGAACTTGCGCGGAGAATTGACGTCGATCTTTTCATCAGCAGCACAGCACGCTGAGGACCCAAAAAAGATTAATGAGTGTTTCACTTTGCAAGTGCAGTACCGACAAGAGCCATGTTCCAAGCGCTTCCTGTCCTTCCATGGGCGACAACCAAGTGGTACGAAAGAAATGGACACGAAATAATCTGTACCGTACCGCAGCTCTTCTAGGGAGCGAAACCCAGGGAAACCCCCCGCCTCATGGACTCAAAAACATTGTTTTTTGCCAAATGCACAGTAGTACTAGCAAGGGTTACACGAAGGCAAGGCTTTCGGACTACAAATGAATGTAAGATGTCGTATATCGATCTTGGCCTCACAGAATGCTCATGCCACCTTTTAATCATGCATGTTCGCCAATAGGTAGATGCACGCTCTGTGCCTGAGTTGATGCATTCCACGAGCAGAGAAGTTGGGCGACAGTTCAGGGAAGAGATCGAGCGCAAGATACAGAAGTGGCAGGAACCTCCTCCTGCTTCCGAGGAGATCTTGGGCAACGCACGGCACGAGGCCTGGGCTCGACTAACGGCCGATCTACAGTTACGGGACGCCTACGGGTCTTGCCTCGCTCGCGTTCACTCCTGTCCAGGGTTTAAAGCTGCGCGTCGCCAACACGCGGGCGCAGTCCTCTGACAAGTACTTCTCCTCCAGCACTGGCTTCATCAACATCCAGAAGAAGAACAACCTATGATGCAGTGGCCCTTTGATGTACTCCGCCCCATGAGGTTGAAAACTAAATCCTTCGTTTTACCCTCACCTCTGTCTTGTGTTACAAACGGGAGGTGGTACAATCAAGTGTTGATGTAGCTTGACGCCTTCCCGTCTTCAACATGATCTGTCAGATAAATACCCCCTCGCAATACGTACCCCTAAGGAAGAAAGATGAAGCTGAGAACATACGCTGTTCATACGCTGGCCAGTACACACTGTGGGAGGGTCAGCAAGGTGGGGACAAGAGACGTGATGTAGACATATGCCGGTTACGGGAAATTACTTGGAAATAGAAGTTTAGCTGATGATTTCACTCCGGTTTGCCTTTCACCTTCCAGTTTGCTTAAAGTCGCACTATGCGTGCATGTTCATCAGGTGAAACTAACTCCGATTGGAGGCCAACAGAGAGGTATAAAAACAAGATCGCGCCCCCCAGTGGTTTATTCACTCAGTACACGCACCTCCACACCAACATGCAGCTGTGCCGCGTTGCCCTCCTTGTTTGCCTGCTATGCTTCTCGGCGAGGTTCGCCTTTGCCAGCCCCAGTGCCGAGGCTGTCGGAACAGCCGACTGCTTCAATCAACAGCTGTCCTCCGTCCTCAACCTGCTCGACGCCGCCTCTGAGTACGTCTGCAAGGTGAACCTTGCTAGAGGCTCGGCCTTGCCTGACGCATATGACCCGTTCGGCTCCCAGCACGGTTTCCCCTTCGTGGCCTCTCAGTTGCTCAGCTTCTTCGAGATCTACTACGCCACCCCTGCAGGCGGTTTCAGCGCTGTGGCCAGGAACCTCAGTGATCCTACAGGTGAGACTCTCTATGGCTACTACGTGACGGCTGGTACCGGTTACAGGCTTCAGTACGCCGTTGATCTCTCCACTGGTGAGCTTACCGGCAACCTGGTGGCCAATCGGACCTACGACCCGACTCAGCGCGCCTGGTACCAGGACGCTGTGGCCACCGATGGTCTCTACGTCAGCTCCACTCCTTACGCGTTCGCTACGACTGGGCTGGGCGTCACCGCCGCCAGGAAGTGCTTCAGGGGAGAGACCTTGGAGATCGTCGGTGCTGCCGATGCCAACCTCAAGGTGCT
>CDEZ01021845.1:0-10848 GCA_000826365.1 Acanthamoeba royreba | reverse complement strand
CATCACCAGCAAAGCGCTCGTCCTCGGGCAGCTCATCCGCTTCATCTCCCATTCTGAACTTTCGCTTTTTCTGTTCCGTAGCACCAGCATCGATGGCACGCTTCTTAGTGCGCTCGAGATAGGCAGAGTACATAGAGTCCAGTGTGTGCTCCAGGAAGTCATCATACAATGCGCCAGCCCACTCGTTTTCTGGTAAGGTCGCGTAAGAATCGAATCACTAACTTAACCATAACGCAGAGGAATCAGGTACCATCTTCAGAGACTTCAGGCGTATCGAGGACCTCATCGGGCGCTTGGTCGAGAACCATATCGGTGGCCTGCTTACGGAGAACGGATGCCGCCGAGAAGAGCTCACCATCTTGTGCTACCACTCCGCCGTCATCTGGCACCTCCATGCCCAGGGCAACGCGCTGCCTGAGCTTCGCCTTCCTCTCACGCTCCTTCTTCTTCTCGCGCCTCTTTTTCTTGTCGAGATCGCTCATCCTTTGCTCGAGCTCCTTGTCCATCTGCTCTTCCATATGCTCTTTGCTGAGTGGAGTCACCTCAACATCGTCCTGCAAGTTCAGCTTTTTCTTTTCCTTCTCTGTAGTATGAAATGAGCCATCGTGAGAACTGAGCGTGAAGAAACAAACGAGAGCAACACACCTTCAGCTTCCTCAGGATGAAGGAATGCCCTGGCACGCATACGCCACTTGAGCAAATTCTTGAAATCCTTCTTGTTGAGCACCCTCAAGTCTTGGCAGCAAGCCTATACCGAGAAGAGTCAGGGGCCAATCAGAGTGACAACAGCCAACAAGATGAGGGAGAGTACGCTACCTTAACTTCCTCGGATGCATGCTGATCAACCTTTTGGCTGCAGGCAGGTTCGTCGAAGACTAGCTGGTTGTACGTGGCCAGCACACTCACCGGATCCTTGGATTCAATAAACTCGAGTACGGAAGCAACCTTGAACTGGGTGTAGTTGCCCTCTTCGTAACCGCTCTGGTTCGGCCTCACCTTCTTCTTGACCGGCGCGAAGATATCGGGCCTCTTGACCGGCATGTCGAGCTCCTTGAAGGCGTGCTTGGGGTCAAGCATGCGTGGATCGATCTTGTCAGGCGCCAGATAGTGCTGGCACACGACGTAGATCTCAGCTGACGTGTTACGCGAGGCCGGCGGCTTCGTGGCCTCGACCTTCTTGAAGAACTGATGGAAGACCCACATGAGTGCGTTGTAGTCGGCAGAACGGAACACCTTGGTCACGAAGGTGCCGCCCGCACGCAGAAACTCAGTGGCCAGCTTGAGGGCCTTGAGGACGAGGTCGACCTGCGTGTAGGCATCCTGCAACCAGGCCTTACCCATGTTCGGCGCACCGTCGCAAATGACAACGTCGGCATTCCAGTGCTGCAAGTGCTTCTTGATGGCCGCGCGGCACCGAGGAGTGGTGATGTCCTCCTGGAGCGTGATGACATTGTGGATAGACTTGATGGGCACTAAGTCCACACCGACGATGACGCTACTCACCGGCATGTTCTTGGCCGCCACTTGAAGCCTATGTTAACCAACAGAAATAAGTTAGTTCACAATTTTAAAAAATATCTAAATTTTTATTACCAATAATTTCATTTTATTTTATTTTATTAATTTCACAGGGAGATTTTTTCGTACCAACCACCGGGAGCGGCGCAGAGATCGATGAGAACACGGGCACTAGAGAGGAAGTCATACTTCTTGTTGAGCTGCACCAACTTGAAGGCCGCACGGGAGCGGAATCCCTGTTCCTTGGCCAAATAATAATACTTACAACACGTTAAGGAAAATCTTGTGTGAAACAGATAGCTAAATTCCTTCCGTCAAAGATCAAACTTCCCAATTGCGATTGGGATCTTGAGATTTGCGGAGATGCACAAATTATCAAAAAGAGATGGGGAGGCTAAAAAGGATATTTATCACGCCGCTTGGTCTTGGTGTTGCCCTTGCCCATCTTTCAACTGTTCGTCCGTCCGAAATTGGCTGGCCTGCTTGGTGAGATGGGCGTGAAGGTCTGGCCCGGAACAGAGAAATGAAGATGAAAGATGAGAACGGAGTTGGAAAATCCCACTTTTCTGTTTCAAATGTGTTTCCAATTCTGAAAAAAAGAAATTAACAAGAATATCAAATCCAGGAATTTACAGGACGCCGTTTCGACGACCGTAGTCCTGAATAGGTAAGTATGACCGGCATTAGGGGTTGCTTGAGGTTGATGAGCGCTGGCCCAGCTTCTCGTAGCGAAGAGGATCAACCTTGGTGTCGAACCGAGGCGTGGTTGATGCAAAGGCCACTGAAGCACGCTCCTTTCGTGGCGTGGTCGAGGTGGGCGTGGTGGCGACGTAGCTGCCCGACTTGGCGGCGGCACTCTTCAGCGTCGAGCCCTTTCGTGGGGCCACGCTGGCTCGGCGTAGTGGGGAAGAGGTCGAGGCAGTCGTAGCAGAGGTGGATGACTGCAGCGACGAGACTGTGCTCCGCTCTCTAGCGTTCAGCATTGCTGCTGATTTGCTGATCTTCGTGGTGGCGGGACGCGGTGTACTGACGTGAGGCACGCTGGGCGGAGCTTCCAGTTGTGCGGACTGTCGCTTCCCAGTCGTCTTGCCGGTCGATGTAGGCGCCACCATGCTCTTACGTTCGGGTGTGGCCTTGCCTTCTCGCGATGGTCTGGTGATCATGGAGGCTGTTCTCTTCAACGCAGGCCGGGTCGGGGTAAGGCTGCTCGTTGTTTCCTTTGATGACGTAGCGGGCGAACTAGTAATAACTTCACCATTGGGCACGGGCACCTCCTGGTCGTGTTGTGCTTCGTGGTCCAACTTCGCTCGTTTCACGGTGCCGCAGTGCTGACACATGTCGGCCGCTTGCTGCTTCGCCAACGAGACGGCACGTTCGAGTTCTTCTCGAAGAGACCGAAGCTCATCGAGCAGCTGACTCTCGCGTTGCTCTTTGCGCAGTAGTTCTTTGTAGGCTCGATGGATCTCTTTTTCGAGGCAAGCCTTTAGCGAGTTCCACTCTTGCAGTTCAGAAACCATCTCTTGTTGTATCTGATCGATGGTCTCTTGGAGAGTTACCACATCAGACCTCACGAGTTGCAGTTCTTCCTCCTTCCCCTCTATCTCTCGGTTCAGCCTGTCGTTTTCGCTACGAAGCAATTGGATGTGAGACTCGTAGTCATCCTCAAGCTTTCGCTTCGCCTCTCTTCGCTGTCGTTCAGTATCTTCCTCCTTTGACTGTGCCGCTTCTTCTTGCTGCCGTAGGACCTCTCTCCATTTGGCTCGCTCAGCCTCAAGCTTTGTGTTGATCTCTTGCTCAAATTCTAGCCGCATGGTTTCTATTCGTTTCATCACCTCAGCTTCCTCTCGTTGCTCACACTCGGCCCGTAATCGTTTCGATATCTCTGTTTCAAGCTGCGCGGCCCTTTGTCGCGCCGCTTTCCGATCATTCGCGCTTGTGGTTTGCTCGTCAACCGCACTGTCTTCATTCTCGGTCGCAGCTCCTGCTGCTTGTTTCTCTCGCATCACTTCCCGTATCTTACGCTTATCTTCAAGTTCCTTTCGCAGTTCCTCCCGCAGCACCTTACCGCGGATAAGTTCGGCCCTCTTTCTCATCTCCTCTTTCACGTTCTCGTAACTCTCGGTTAAGAGCTTGTTGAGCTCCTTGAGTTCACTCACTTTGTCGTCGCTTTGCTTTTGCACGTCGGCACACCGCTTATGCTCCTCTCGCTGTGCGGTTACAAGACTCTCCAGATCTGTATGCCCGATCCGTCCTTTCAGTTTCGGCACCCACATGAGAAAGCTTCCTGGAGGCACGCACCCAGCTTCTGTTTCTTGAGGACGTGTATCTTCTTCTTGCGAGCGGTGTACTTGTGCTGAAGTGCACTCACCATCTTCTCCAGCTCAGCTACACGCGCAGCATTCGCGGCAGCTTCTTCATCGGAGACGCTCTTGGGCTGCTCCATGGTGCAGAGCGAGAGTCGTGCTTCCTTCTTAGGCGTGCCTTGACCTGTATCAGGTCCACTTCGTCAATGCCAAGGACAAAGAACCTCAAACCAAGTGGATCGATACCAGAAGATGTCGACCGCACAGTCATGTTGGCACCGGCGTTCTCCTTGTCTGCTTCGGTCGTGGACTGCAGCGCGCGCAGGTCGGCTTCGAGCTTCTGACGCAGGTTGCCAAAGCGACGATACATGGGTCCGCCACGTCGTCGCCATGCCGCCTCTTCCTCACCCTTCATGGACTCGAAGAAGTCGATCTTTCGGTCCTACAGATACAACCCAATAATCCCCATGAATCGAATCAGCGAAGTTCGCTTTAAAAGATTCCCTCTACACATTCGAGTAGAGCGGCGATTCTTTGTAAACTTGTAGCGGCACCAAACATCAAATGTGCGCTGCCACTACGTAGTAGAGAGCCCATAGAGACGTCACGCGTACCACTTCAGCATCGTAGAGGCTGCGCTTGCGCTTGGAATTGGCAGAGGCATTCGTGACGTCACCGGCTTCGAATGCAGCAATCTTGGATCTGAACCCTGACATTTTGCCCCTTTCAGATGTGTGTACGTAGATGGCCGTCCTACAACTACGGGTTTTTACACAGCAAGCTTGTAGTGGCAGCCACGACCACTCTCTACGCGAAAGTACGGCCAAGTAAGCGTCGAGCTTTAGCGCTTTTTATCGGCACATGCGGTTTTGGCTGTCGTATTGGTTGATGGTCGTTACCACCCCTCCTCTTTTGGCGCGAACGCGTTTGCACAACCAAAATTTTGGCGCGAAACAGAACTTTCGCTAAATTTGGTAGTGTTTTGAAAGTGTTTGCAAAACGACCAGATTCGAGGCCTACTCGTCGGCAGTGGCCACCTCCTGCTTCGCCTTGCGTTGGCGGAGAGCGGTGTTTTTCGTGTGGCCATCTTTTTCACCATTCTTAGCAGCGTTCTCGTGGTGTGCTTCTTTGGCTTTGTCCTCTTTAGCGTCCTGGGGTTTGGTGGTGCTCTTACTGGTCTTGTGTTCGAGCTTGCCATCAACCACCTTGAACTTGTGCCGGAAGTACGTGGTCTTCTTCGGAAGCACATAAATCGCTGCAGAGGAGTGAGTGAGGGTGAGATTCACGAATAATCAAATCAGGGATATTGCAGAAAGAAAACGGCGAACCAATAGCGTCCACAATGACGGTTGCGATGGCCATCATGCCTAGGCCAGAGCAGATGTTGACGATGAGCACCTGCATGGAGAATCGACCGATCTTGCCAGTTTGCGCAAAGTTTATGAGGATGCCCTGCTTCACGCTTCGGACCCGATGCGTATCATTGAGCTTGCGCACTTCAACAATCTCGGGCTGTGGAAGAAGCCACCATGAGAACTCATTCACAAATGCAGGAGTGATGGCTCAATGTACGCTTGATTCTGGGACGCGGTAAATGCGATAGCGGTAGCTGATTTCTCCTGACCCGAATGCACATTTAAGCTTTCCATCGCAGCGTATGTTGTTGTAACTGTTACAATATAAGTGTGAGTAAATCCAAGCAATGGCAATATTCAAGTGCATAATGCTTACGCCAGGTCAGCATGGAGAATGACACCGCTAGAGCGCAGCTGTGTTTGCTCATAGCCTGGGGCATCACCTAGCGAGATAAATCCTAGGGTCAGATCGTGACTGGTATGCCACTGGTCAGGAGATATGTACTGAGATCGCTAAGGCTGATATCCGCTGCAGCCAAGAGTTCAGAAAGTGTGAAATGATCACAGTCGCCCCGGCCAAAGGACTTGATAATGGATCTTGAATCACCAAGACCCCTGAACGAACATGCTGTAAGTCCTCCCAATAACCAAAGTACAGCGGAAGTTGAAGGATTGTTTTCATACTTCATCAGCACGCCTTTCATATGCAGATTGCCTTCCGCAAATGCATGGGAATGGCCGGACTCTTCAAAAAAGTGGGGCGCCTGCATGCTGTGATAGACCCCCAGCTGCAAAAGTTTGGTTGATTGAGTGTACTCTGAAAAAGTAAACTGTCATCAACGGATGTACCTCAAAGTTCTCCGTGTCCGCTATGAAGTGATCCTCCATCGAGATCTCCTCCCAGATCGACTTGCACACAACCTCTGTGGGGCCGCACACACGTTTCTTGTATTCAATGAGGTGTTAGCTTTAAGGTGTCTCATCACGAAACGCAGTAAGAAGGGGTACGTAGATTCACACCTCTAAATAATGTTGTACACGAGTCGTGATCATCGCTGTATGCTCTCCGCGCCGGATGAGAATGTCGTCGTCGTCCCATATCAGACAGGGCTAAAGAGGAAACTCAAGGTAGTCAGCGAGATGATAACAAGTACTTTGATACATGTATTCTCACAACCTTGGCATCGGCAGCGGCATCAGAGCTCTGGCTGCAGTATGGCAAGCTGCGAGTGTCGATAACGTCGCTGGCAGCGTCTTGATGGTGACCGCGCGAGAGATGCAGGGACAGCCCGCCAACGATGTGCGGTTCATACTCGAGGTAGCCCTGCGCGACTTGGTAAGTCCTCATCGCTTTCATGAACAAGCGCTTGCAAACACCTACCTTGTGGTATACAATAGTGGAGATGGTGTAGCCCAGCGCACCGAAAAGCAGAGCATAGTACAGGGCCGCTAGCTTCCTACACACATTTAATTAATTATTAATAATTATTATTTGATTATTTATTTATTTATCCAATTTGTTTCAATTTTTATTTCTGAAAAAGGTAAGAGCCACTACCTGTCCTCGATGCGGACGGTCTTGACGGTGTCGTAGACCAGCCAACCTCCTGCCATTGTGTAAACAGCCTTTTGGCTTCGGTCGAACAACAGGAGAGAACGAAATCAAAATTCGAAACAAATTCTAAATTTCGCGAATTCTGTTTCCGAAACGCTTTTCCAGGCTCATTCTGGTATTTCGAAATTTCCGAAGGTACGCACCCAGATATGCCTTTTTCTACGGAATTTGAGGGAGTTTTGAGTGTTTGCGCACGATTTGTGCACATTCTTCATACTCAGGTTCGGCCGCAACACAGGAAAAGGGCTTTGTGGTACACCGCGCAAGAGAGGGAGAGAGGCAGGAGGAGGCCTGTTCTCTGTTTCCTTTCCACCTCTGTTCTCCATCCTCGCCTGCATCTCTCTCCCTATCCATCCCCCTTGCTATAAAAAATCAAAAAAAAGAACGTGCCATCAAGCCCTACGTAGGACTCCTCTCTGACAGTCGGCCACAGACAGAGAGGAGCCCGCTGCTGTGTGTAAAGGAAGAGAGGGTTAGGGGCAGCCCACAGGAATCGGTACTGCACACCCTGCCTCATTTTCCTGTTCATTAAACTGTTAAAAAAAATGTACTTCTTTTTTTTGTGATTCTTTTTCATTAATTCTCCTGTCTTTAATGAATGGCCTTTGGTCTTATTCCCCTTGTGGCATCTTCTTTTTCTAGGCGTGCAACTCCCCCTTCTCATCATTCATCCCATTTGTCTGAAACAGACCCAAGACGGAGTACACGAGGCAACTGATTGATTTGATCAATTGATCGCCCCCTTGGAAACAGCATCAACATCAAGCCCTTCGTCGATAGTCATATCTTTCTTGATTTTCTGGTCATCGTCCTCTTCCTTCTGAAGAAGGTGACATTGCGAGGAGAAGTACAACGAAAAGAAATTCGAAGAAGATGATGATGCTGACGGTGCCCGATCTGGAGGAAGGCGAGTGCTCGCCGCCGCTGCAGGCCTCGGCCTACGCCGACACGACCCCGACCACCTCCGCCTCCTTCGCCTCTGCCTTCTCCACCCCCGCGTCCTCTTCTTCCTTCGAGTCCTCGTCGAGTGGGAAGGGGTCCGCCCTCTTGCCCACCCCCTCCCTCCCGCCCTCCCGCTCCACCAGGAGGGACTACCTCCTCCCCTCTTCGTCGTCCTCTTCTTCTTCTTCTTCGTCGTCCTCTTCTCACCACTCACAGCGACCTTCGTCGTCCTCGTTGTCATACTCGACGCGGGGAAGTAGTGGTGGTGGCAGGCCGTCTGCGGGGGCGATGAAGTCGGCGAGCATGACAACCGTGACGACGAACACCTCGTCCTTTTCGTCGTCGTCGTCGTCGTCCTCTTCTTCTTCTTCGTCTTCTACGGTGGAGGACCACCCGCCCCTGGCTGAGTTCGCGTGGAACGACTTTGAAATCCTCCAGAAAGTGGGCGAGGGCACCACAGGGTACGACCGCTCTAAACTTCATTTATCAAAAATAACAAATATTCAAATAATAATAATAAAATATTGAAAGTAGTTATTTTATTTTTATGGATATTTTATTTTATTTTTGTTTTTTTTGGAGAGAGTCAGTGCAACGGTTGAGGTTACTGACGCGCGTGGTGGTGGTGGGATCGTGCAGGAGCGTGTACAAGGCGAGGTACCGCCACTCGCCGGACAGGGAAACGTACTATGCTCTCAAGGTCTTCCGTCCTGAACCAGACATGGGGGTATATCCTCTCCTTCCTTACTCTTCTTGTGCCCTCTTTCTCTCTCGTGCCCGCGTTGAGGAGATGATCACAACTCGCCATGACGGCGAACCCGCGGAGGGTGATATCACCACGGCGCGGGAAACCACCGCACCAAATCATATCTCGCGGGAGTCTGGAGAAGTCGTGTGGTCTAGTGTTTCAGATCCCACGGAATCGCATTGGATTCCAATACGCTTTTTTTTACAGTGCCTCACTGTTGGTCCTTGGTTACTTGTGTGCGCGCCAACAGGTGAGCATCAGTGCGCTGCAGGAGATCAAGTCCTTCCAGCGGCTACGATCGCTCAAGTACATTGTAAAGCTCATCGGCTACGCGTTCACTCCTGAGAAGAGTATGGATTCCTTGATTGTGTACGGCGGAGTATTTTGAACCGTGCGGCTCATCATAGTGTTCGGTTTGCAGACGAATTCGTGCTTATTGAGGAGTACATGGAACACGACTTGGCCGGTCTCCTTCACTCCAAAAGACGGTTCAACGAGCCGCAGATCAAGTGCATCATGCACCAGTTGGTCTCTGGTTTGGATGAGTGCCATCAAATGCAACTTATCCACCGAGATATCAAGAGTATGCCTCCTTTACCAACCATCAAAGCGTTATTCGTGGGCTTATCATGATCTGCGATTGCAGGTTCCAACATATTGATGCATCAGGGTAATCTTCGGATAACGGACTTTGGATTCATGACGACGGTGGAGAACGCCGCTCGGTATCAGTCTTGTGAAATTATCACTCTCTGGTACCGTCCGCCAGAACTTCTTCTGGGAACTACAACCTATGGTCAGGAAGTCGACATGTGGAGTGTGGGGTACGTGGACATTGACTACCAGTCTTTTTTTAGCGCTTGTTGAGACTTACGCTCTTTCCTACGATACAGGTGCATATTTTTCGAGCTCCTGACGGGAGAGATAGCCTTCCGCGGCCGAGCTCCCAAGGATCAGCTAGCTCTACTGTTCAAAACGCTGGGCACGCCAACTGAGGTATCTATCTTTTTTTTTAGAGCGACTCCTCCATGTTCAGTTTTCTCACACCAACGTCCTACAGTCAACGTGGCCTGGTGTCACTTCTCTTCCATTGTGGAACGAGTTGGCTCGCGGCCTTCCGCCTTATCCTAATACTTTGCGCGAGAGGTTGCCGCTACGCGTCAGCCCTCAAGCCTTAGATCTTCTGTCTTCGCTCCTTTCGCTTGACCCCAAGCGTCGCCCAACTACTGCGCAGGTACCCATGCTTCCTCTCCTCATCATCAGCAAGATTATCGTGTGACACTGGACGTGGATCTACTCAGGTATTGGCGCATCCGTTCTTTACGTTTGGCGTGGCTCCTTGTAAGCCCTCGGAGCTTCCTAAGTTCAAGGAGGCACACGAATATGAGCTTAAGAAGGCGCACCAGAATGCCATTCGAAACGGCCGGACCACCGTGAGCGGCAGTCAGCCGTCTCGCCAAGCCCCAGGCCTGCTTCCGCTGCCGACAATGAGTGCTACCTCGGGGTCCAGCCTGGATAGTCATCGGCGGACGTCTCAGCACAGTAGTGCAACTCGAACGTCATCGCGCGGTCCCTATCCGCAGCAGCGACCTGAAGAGGTACGCGTACCTTCACTTTGAACCTTGAGTTGTTGCTGTGACAGCTAAGTATGATATATAGCAGACCCGTAAACGACCGGCTGCGGATCTGGATTGGATTCTCAATAGGGAGAAGCCCAGTGTCAAGCCTCAGCCGACTTCGCCTGCTCCTTCGTCCCGAATTCAACAGGAGGCCAAACGGCTTAAGGTTGAACCGGACGCGGCGAGCAGTCCGTCTCGGGCTAAGGTAGGGTTTCCGTTCTACCGATACCATGCCTAGGCAGCGCAGTTGCCTCATTTATACCCGAACATCAGGTGTCAAAGAGGGAGTCATCTGCACCCTTGGCCGCCAGGTCGGAGGAGGAACGACCACATCATAGAAAGGAGACGAGGGAGCCCATTTCATCGCCTGCCCACGCCACTACCACTACTGTTTCCAACGGGAATGGTACGCCGACCCCGAAAGCGAAGCTCATACAGCCGCTTCGGAAGTCGTCGCCCACGCGTCGGCTGCCCTCGCTCCCCATCTCTTCTCTACCCTCCCGACGGGCTACGGGATCGCCCCCGCCTGTTGCCTCTGCCTCTTCCTCCAAGATTACCATCCGACGGAGTAAGGTATGGCCGAGTTCCGGTCTCCGTTCTGAGTTGCGTGTTGTGTGTGACCGGTCCGCTGGACTGAGCGTCAAATCCTCTGTATTGCTGGATTCGTTATGTCCGTAGGTGGGGGACAAGCCTGTCCTGCGGATTGTGAATCCTGAAGGGTCGCCTCCTCTCTCGCCTCCCGCTAAGC